>DVVJ01001911.1:0-10496 GCA_018234505.1 Junonia neildi neildi
TATAGGTACGTTTCGTTAACAAAAAAGATTACAAAAAAAAATATTTCGTCAATTTTGGAGTCACATGCATATTCCCTGTTCATTTATAGGTTGATGAATGAGTATTAAGGATTTAAACGTAATGACATCTATTTTGCCGTTTTAAATTTTAATAATTTATGACGTTGTTAAGTTTTCCCTCGGTCAGAACCAGGTCAGAGTATTGTCACGTTTTTATTTCTCTAGTAGCTGTAATTTAGCTGTTAAAATTATTTCAAACACTTCAGATAAAATGGTGCTAATGTCTGTTTTAAGTGTTTGTTATCCGGTTGACTATTTGGTTTATATCTCAGTTAATCAAATAAGAAACAAAATTTGTTGAAAATTCTCATGTTGGTAAATGTCATTCAAAACCATTTCTTCCAAAGGTGCAGTAGAGATTGTGTCAGTCGGTTATTGTACCGTTTACCTATTGAGTTTAAGTTTATGCGTGTGAGCACAAAATGTGCTGTGCGTCTGTTTTATAGGTAATTTAATTTCAAAACAAGCAAGTGTATCAAGTTATATAGGTAGTTAATAATTGCATCGTTAGTTGCAAGATCGGATGAATAGATTTTAACGGAACTTATAATTAAGTAGTTGTCCCACGGTAATCATTACATAATCGTCCAGTAACAATAGTCATTTACTGCAAATTAGAGATTCACACTCGTCTCCCATTGAACCCAGTAACGGTCTGACTTCCCATGTAATCTTCAGCACCATATCACCCCTCCCGTTCCGGTTTTTATGCGCGACAATTATCACGCTGACGGGATACGATTTTGTCTAGCGTAACCATAATTACTGTTATTACAAGGTTCAAACATCTATCCGTAGGAAACGTTAATCTTACATTATCTATGTCTCCGATCGCTGCATCGGGACGGCCTTATCTGGAATCTAGTCATTACAGTACTGCTTTGACCGAATTAACCGTTCCGTATGAAACAAGCGTTATTTTGTATTATTCGCTTTGTATCGCTTCATCTCTTTGTTATTGTTTGCCTGACATGGTCTGAATCGTCATAACCGAGTTTAACGAGACGGTTATCACGACCAACACCATCGATGTCTGTTTTTATTGATTTAAATTGACAACATTGTGGCATTGTGGCAGAAGCATGTTTTAGAAACAAGTTGAAGGTTAAAGATTTTAGTTCTACAAATGTACATAGAGCTGCTAGAAATCAATACAATGTATTTATCGGTGTTGTAATCTTTGTAACAATCAGATTCACATCAAAATACGTCCGTCAATTTGAACTTGATGCCCAATTTTTTTCTAGAGCAGAAACTCTTTATAATAAGCTAAGAAGTATATTGGGTAAGTTCTATGATTCAGAGAACCGAGGAAAAAAGAGAGATACTATAAAGAAATTATTACTGCTAAAAGTATGTCTATCCGCTATCTATCTAGATCGCTAAATAAATAAAGCAGAGTAATGCGGTTAAAATATATCGATCGGTTTAAATTACACCTTGAGCACCTGCATGGAGGGCCCATCGCCCTCTATCAAGTTATCAAACACAGCTCGGTCGATGATGGATCACCCGTGAACGCCTGCGCAAAAACTCGTTCGTCGTTTGAATAAGATTAACCTACAATAGGTCATGAGATGATTGATAACGTCGTACTTCAGAACACAGCGCGGTACTGTATATATTTATTTGGATAACATTGGAAACATGAAATGAATAGGATCTTGTTTGTTATAAACAGAAAATTTTTTAGTTCAATCAAAGTGATATTATAAAAATATGTTTTAGTCAAAAGGTATTTCAATTAAAACTTAGTAAATATTTACGGCTGTTCTTTTTGACATTTAGAAATATTTTTGCTGTTCAAAAAATATTCACATTATTATTGAACAAACTATCAAGTGCCACCACGAACATTCGCACATAAAAACGTTTGCATTTACTTGGTTCATAGCGTCATCGACCTGATTTTTTTTCTTCGTACTTTAGGCCATAATACGTCGCCGGTCAAAGTGTGCATGTCATTACGTCAGTGGAGCAGTTCGCGGTTCGCATTATGCATGCACTAACGGTCGCGCGACGAGGGGCAATACAAACTATTACAAACTTGCTTTTGCCGCTATTATATTCTACGTCTACACCGCAACATAACGCACCGCAGACACGGTTCATTAACTAACCAAATATTAAGAATTTTGATTACGAACAATTTAACGCGAGGAAGACAGTTATAAATGTGGCCTACTTAGTTTTCAGCTGACCTTCGCTGTTGCATGGCTTAACAAACGGCAATCCCGACCTACATTCTTGCTAGTTATAGCATCAACAATTACTTCATGGCCCTGTGCAATACTCATCTTGTCACTCACGTGAGATTTATGGCCAAGGTATAAATGTCATGGCAAACATTTAAGTTATGGTCTCAATCCGAAGAAATGGACCATACGTGAAACTTTGCTTTCACTAAACGCGTTTGACTAGTCTCTTTAATTATCTGATAATTATGCTGGGCGTGGCCTAGGACAACTTATTCGGTGTTTAATCTCCTGTCATTCGCGATGCACGGTCATATCATAGAGCGTCATGAAAAGTGATCAGACAGGATATTTTTTGCTGCATAGAAAGGCAAAGTGCTTTTCCTTTATTCACCTGCATGTTTTATTGCCTCGTTAAAAACATTACCCGCAATAAAGTCAAGGAAATGATTTCTAATTTAATTATACTTAAATTGATTTATGATCAAAGTACTAATCTTTGAAACGATTTAATTTAACGTTATTCTCATCTCGTATTAATATATTTCGTGATATTTAGGTTAATATTCTTTATATTTTGAAGTAAGAATTAACGTTTACGCGATTATGACCACGGTTAATTTTATCTATATGACCATACCACAATGACTCTAAAATAGTGTATCCTATTCTAATAAATATTTTTGGCCTTTGTAAAGCTCACTTTCTTGTATAAATAATAATCTTTACCCTATTATTGGTATTATAATTTAAACTAAGCTAACGTGAGCTAGAGCTGTCATTGAATGTAACATTATTACATGTTTGGTTCGTTTATGCTAAAAGCATTTTACCTTAAATAGATAAGTATGCATCATGTGTAACGTAAGGTGGTATGCGGTGGATGTGGGTCGCCGGGTGGCGCACGAGTCCTGATCATCTGCGGGTCGCTGACCGGACCTTAACTGCAGCCATTTAGGTCAGAACTGCTTATAAACATTGCTTATCTTTTGTCTTTTCCAAGCTCAAATACCTACCAATAAAAGCGTCTATTGGCATATCGATACACGATTCGTAACGGCTCTCTAACCTTATTTGAATTTGCACATTTTCTATTATGGTCCCTACCCACGGTAAATTGTATTGAAAAGTAGGTATAATCGAGAAGGAGGCGATCTTAATCGTTTTTCTTCTTATGGTCGCACCATATTAAGATTTGTTTACCACAATTAAGATACACGAAGTATTAATTTAAGGATGGTAGAGACAGATTAACCTTTAAAGTCGAATACATTTGGGGAGAAAAAAGACACACTCGTAAAGTTACATGATACAGTTATTTCTAACAATCAAAGAGTTACATACCCAATAACGGAACTTGATAATTTCTTATACGAAATGATCCTGTGAAATTCACATCTTTAAAAATTACGTAAATACATTAATTAACGCTTTCATTTAAAGAATGTGCCAAGTAAATTACAAAACTGTTATAACTTATAAGTTTCATGACTTATATAACAAGTAAAATTAAATTATAATAAACGAAAGATCTGTCTATAAAATTATGTCGTTAATATTTATCAGAGAAAAGTCGTGAAGGAATGGCGGGACCATGAAGTTTATGGTTAATCCAGTTGCGCAACATTGAACTGTTATTCATTTTATAAGCCATAAACAGCCGTTATAGATGTTTTGTGGTCGTCACTGTTATATTGCTTTGAGACATTTAACAATTGCTCTAATATCTATATTGAACATTAGATGTAATCCAAGCATTTAAATTGCTGTCTAATAATGTCCCTTTTATGTATTATGATGTGTAGATAAAATCTATGTAATGTACTTGAGATGCAGAAGTTGAACTTTAGAAATGGCTTCGACAATGATCTGTTCTACATCAACGAAGAACCAATTATATGACATAGATATTTCCATTGAAACCATTTAATCCAATTACACTAAGTGATTGGTATCTAAAAATTAATCTACTCAACCGTGATTCCATTTAAAGCGTCACAAATTTCTTTACTAGCAAGTAAAGTGCCGTCAAAGAAATTTCGGGTTCGTCATGTTGTGACGGAGGCGTACGGAAATTGGAATACAATAAGTCGGTTTTGTTCTGTCCGGCGCCGACAGTGGGTCAATTTTTAATTGAATGCGGCAAAAACGGTGATTATACACGCACGGCCAACTTAACAATGAATTTTGGACTTGCATCGTTTCTCTGCCTCGCGTTCGGATTGAAATGAAGACTCACTTGTCGAGGCAAATTTTATGCACTACTTTGGTTTTCAAGAATCTGCATGTCATGTGTGAAGATCGTGATTTTAAGCTTTGTCTTTAGTGTTAGATCATTTTCTGAATAACGTTTTATAATATCACGCGATTGATGATACGTGTAATTGTTCCACTTAAACGGTCCGGTTTCCACAGTAAATTTTTTTAATCTTTATCTATAGTAATATTTATTGTTACGACTTATATTTAATTTTAAAATATTTCATAGGTACATAGATTTTATTACAAAATATTCAAGTAAACAAAATTGCGTATTTTGCGTATTGAAAAATAGTAAAAATTTGTCAACATATTCAATTAAACGTACAAAAATAAATACATTTTCAGTGCCATAGAAAAATATTTATTTTTAATTTAAATAAAATATAAATTGTTTCGTTTTTATAGGTAACATCAGTTGAATTTCATTCAGAGAGAAAAATAAAAGTACGCACTAAATGCAGCGCAGCGGTAAGCTATTGATGACAAAAAAATATAATACTTCAATAAAAAACTTGAACCTACTCTACTCAACAAGAACTGGATAGTTATAAATCTGTTTGACGTTGTAGTTTTTAAACGACAACTTTAAAAATTGAAGAAACATTTCTTTTTTCTATGAAACTTACCATTTTTCTATAATACCAGGACATTATCTGACCTTACATGATAATTCCTATAATTTTCAAAACAATAGAAAAAAAACACAAGCTACTATATTAAATAAATAGGTAACACATGCAGGTACAATAATATTGTACACTTTTGATGATTCACATGCCGACAGGAAGCCACTGCTCGTAAAGCTTTCATTGTTTGAATTTAACCGTTTCGCGCCACTCGCTCTGTACAATTGACACCGCACAACATAAATTATTTATTTATTAATTAAACAGGCGTGTACCCTGACTTTTACGCTAATAACACGAATAAAAGGCTCGTCACTGAAGCCGAGAAATCACGTCTACTCAGCTCACCGTTTAACGACCATTTTACGAGTCCATAATTTAAATATATTGGTAACTAAACGACTTTATATTAATAGGTTTGATTATAATTTTAATAAAATGGATATTTAGGAAGTTACCATGTCAATTTCTGACCTAATTAACGTAAAAAAAAAATCTTATATAGATATCTAATCTAATTTGCAATCTAATTTAATTTTAACTAATAGGCATTATAAAGGCAAAACTTTGTAGGTTTAGCTGTTTGTAGTTTTTACACGGGAAAGAGTTATTTGGCTAAAAGTTTAAAGGGTGATGGCTAGTTTGGGCTATAGGCTACGTTTAAACATTTTCATTCCAAAAATATCAAAGTTACCACGGGAATGACATATAATCACAGACTCGGGTGAAGCCGCGAGCAGCAGCTACGAGTAGTATACATATAAATATTCAAATGTAGCCCGAGTCCAGGTCTTGTGATAACATACAAAAGTTTACTGTTACAACACGTGTCAGGCTCAACTGACCGAATATTGTCTCTAAAAGTAATTTGTATGTGAATAATGTGTGTAAGTAAAGGAGAAAAGGCAGCTTAACGCTCTAGCGGTGAAATTGTTGTAATGTGCCCAAAATATCCGCTAATTGAACTACTTATTTATGTTAATGTTAACAACAATATCTACTATATAAAGATACTTCATCAAATTTTTATAATTATCACTCGAAAAATAAATAAATTGTTAAAGTATTAATTTAGTTTAATCATATTTTTATCAAGAAAACATTTGAAAACTTCTTTCGAAATTGTCTATATGCAAATTATTTAATAAGGTAGTTAGAAGGTCGGTACTCCTCAACGCTTCCGCATACATTGCTGGTAATCTATGGTAACCGTGATTACCGTAGATCTATGTAATAAGCATAAATATTACGACAGCTTTTATAATATGGTAATGGAAAGCTGAAATGACTCTGACCACCATTATAAACTCTTCCGAACATAATTGATTTTCACGGTTCGCTTGTGCCCATCAACTGACAGATGTACCCGTCGAATATACGTATGTAATATACTTAATATTATATGTAAAAGCTACAGTCAGTATGTCTATTCACTACGGTAAGGTAGGTAACACATGAACCTCTGAACATATTTCGTTCAAGTTTGACATGAAGATCGGCAGGTTCTCTGTGAAGGCTATACTTTTTGAATAGCAAATATCCAAGCGCGCAGAACCGCGGTCAAAAGCTACCTTGCTATCATGTCGTAAAAGATAAATTGATTTTGTGATAGTATTATTATTTTCCTATTTCGAAAGGCAATAAAATCTACAGTATTCTGCATCGTGACCTAATTAGTCTAGGGAACGGAGACATAAAAATAATCAAGTAGCTCTTTATTTCCAATTTTCTAGTAATGTTATTCCTATACACCTAAGCAAGTTTCTTTTATTCCTTTGCATGCAACATGCAAGATGTTTTGTGTAACTTGGTCACACAATTTAAAACATTGATATTTGAACACTCTGATCTTTATTAATTTTAAATTGTAATTAATTTATTTTTTTAAAGAAAATATGGTTAGAATTTTTACGGTAAATTGATATAGATAAAGGTGAATTGGAACGTTACAGATCAATAAATTATACGGAACCATGTGAATAAATAATACAATATCAATAAACCATATCAATTTTCATTGTTTCCCGGCACTTCCTCTCGTGCGAGGCCGCATCCGGTTTCAAACAAAACTACAAACTACCTACCTTTTGCAGTCAAATGTTAATGAGATCACAAATTCATTTCACGGCCTCTGGAAATCGGGGTACTGTAGTACTTCTATACAAAAGTATAATTCATGTAGAACAAATTGTATAAATTAGGCATGATATTGTTTCGTCGATATGGTTATTTATGGTCATTACACTGTATAGAAGGAATATTTCTGTCTAATTTTATTTTTAGTCTCTATGTTTTTAGTAGATTTATCGTGATGAGCCACTCTAATACTACCCATCTCTTTAATACACAGATATGTGTACATTGGTTATTATTATAAAAAGGAATTTCAAACAAATACTTTCCTGTTTCTTATTAGGACATTGTATATAATACTTCGGAAATACCATCCGTTATTTATATTCTCATTAGCATAGAGAGACAATTTGAGTGTTCATGTCCAAAACTGTCCTTTTGGCGAATTTCACTTTGATCGAAATCCGTAAAAGGTGTGAAAGCGGGACAAACTAACAAACCAAATCGCTTCACATTTATAATATTGTAAAAGATTATTGCAATCTCAGTTGACTGACAAAAATGTTTATGCTAATAAAAAGATAAATTACTTAATAAGTTTAAACAACTGTTTAAGTTGATATTTACATCATGTGTGATGGATGTTTAGAAGATATATACGGAAACCACTACGGCATTACACGCACTTTCTTCTTTTTCTTTATTATCCGTAAATACTTTTTTGTTTATTTCCGTTAAAGTAAAAGCAGTACCTAACGTCCTAGCTATCTATGTTCATATGCTCATAATATACATATGCATTGCTACAGGTCTACATTATACGGATACAGATGTATTGCTCATTACGCCGAGTGCTTTTATTATGTATCTAGTGTAGACTGCAGAGGGCTGTTCTTGGGAACACGCTTACGGGCATAGATTGCTTCGCAAACTGCTCTGATTTCCGCCAACTAAAATATTTTAAAGCCGAATAAATGGCACAAGTAGCGTGTTTAAATTACTTCGTGATACTTCAGTACACAGTAATCGCAACACGTATTTATGTTAGTAGCTACAATTTCAGCGCTGTCATTTGTTATCTGAGATATCTACTATGTCGGTAGTATTTCTGCGGCAAACTATATAGTATGATACAATCTTGAGAACCTAAATAGTTTTATGTATTAGGAATGTATCAATTAAAATAGTATCTTATTAAATACTTAATTTTATGTGACATGTTCGAGACAAACGATTTTTAAACATTTTTTTAAACACATTTTCTTTACACGTTACTTTCGCTTTTGAAACACACTTACCTATATAGTAATTTCTTTCTCAGGGCTAAATATATCTAGTTTATAATAAACGAGTCCGAGGTATCTCATTACATTGGTCATATTACTTGGTTATTGAAGAACAGCCGAGTGATCAAGTGATTGGGTTAATGGTACACGCGGATCGCTGCATCGGTGCATCCGACCGCATCTCGGGGGCTAAGAAAACCAATTACAGAAATCCACTTAGATAATAAAGCACTAGTAGCATAACGGTGTTAGCAGACGACAAGATTTTTCACTTAGGGGAAAAACGGTAGACGTCTGTACCGAATACCGCGACATTTTACACGATTTTCTTTTAAGAGCTATTACATTTTCGTTTTAGCGCAAAAATACGTTTTAATTTTATTATGATGTATGTTATTACGAGTAAATTCAACTGGAATAATATGCGTCATATACCTAGATAATGTAGAAGAAGAGGCAAATAAAGTTGAATTCAGAAATATAAAAAAGTTAAGCTTATCGTGGTCTGAATGCAATAGGTATAGGTACATGATATTTTGTTTTGGTCATAAAATGGTCGTATCAAATGGTCATAAATATAATTATTTTACAATCAAATTCTTTCAGACTTTGAACTATATAAATTCTACTTTCAACTTCTATTTGTTGTGTTTCTATCAAGTTCGAATTATGGCTCAACTTAATAGAAAATATGAAAAACAAAATAAACTGATTGAAGACTGACCTGCCTTCCCGTACGGATGCAATAATTGCAGATAGCGGTCGAAGATGATCATTATACGTGTTTTATCATTGGATAGAGTTTTTACTGGGTACAAAGATAGAGATACAGTTCATGAAATAATATAATATTTTGCATAAATATAAATAGTCTGAAGATAATAGGCTAAATAACCAAATATAGTATTCAGATTAATGTAACACTGTTTTCTTTCGTTCAACCTTCGCTTCTAAGCTAATCAAGTTAGTCTCTAAAGAGTCAAAGCTTACAGCAAGGATGAAATAAATGACCAATATATTTATATGGAAATAACTTATTATTTTGACTAATAGTATAAGTATTGCCAAATTATAGGATCCATTAGTCAATTTAAAAGAAAGTTGACCTTCGACCGTAACGAAATATACACAAGAAAGTTTGATATTTTTTTTGTTTGCAGAAGTGCTACATTTAATCGGCGAACCAGACTTTCGCGATGTCAGATTACGGTGGGAGTACGGAAAGAGTGAAGAGGAGGACCCTACGAAGATATTAGCTTTCCAAATACATTACTGCGAATTGCAAGCCTGGGGACAGTACCGGTGTCGAACAAAGGTAGACACAGATCTTACTTGTCTACGTGATCCTATCTGACCTAAATAAAATACCTATATTGAAGTTTTTACTTTGAAAAAAGAAAACCTTTGAAGAATTAACAATTAATAAATGAATACCTATGTATTTCTTTTTGGAATTATGTTACCGTATACCATCTTATTTTTTGTTCAAGTTCTGTACCGACATCAAATGGCGAAACTACAAATAAAATGTTAGTTGCTCAACTATTCCATATTTTGCATTGTATGTAACAATGTAGGCACATAACTAAATCAAAGCCCTCGGTGTGCTCTGGTAACTGTTGACACCATCAAAACGGGGGATAATGGCATGACGTGCGCGCCACAGCGTGACCATGACGTGCGACCTACCTTTTTGTTAAAATTTATTACTTTGTGTATTTTGCGACATTATTGCTGAAATCATCCTAACGTGGAAGGAAAAAATTGTGCTGCTCGGTTTTATTCTGATTTAAGTAGGTACGCACAAAACCAACTCCTTATTTTTTAATACGAATATTGTAAAATTGAAATATAGTGCTGCTAAGTTTGATATAAGTATGCGTTTAGGTAACATAGGCTATATTATAGTGCATCGTTTGTTTATAGGTTATATGTTTATACACATCAATTTAATTATGTAAAATATTAAAAAATTTAAAATCGGTACTACTACA
>DVVJ01001912.1:0-10495 GCA_018234505.1 Junonia neildi neildi
ACTGGCTAGAGCACCTGCCCCGGCAAGGCAGAAGGTGCGGGTTCGAATCCCGTTGGGTCGCGAATTTTTGATTTGATATTTAAATTTAATATTATTTCCCCACGTGTGGAATAACACGAAATAATAAAATAAACAATAAAATATATAGCTTAAGTATAAATACTTCAAATTAATTTAAATTTTAATTTAATTCTACTTAATTCCATTTAAGTAATTAAAAATTAGTATAAATGTTAATATTTTTTTTAGTTTTTATACAAAAATATTAAATACTCAACAGAGTATGACAAAGATTAGAGGTTTCGCATTTAATGCAAGTTTGCATTAGTTATAAGAAAAAAATATGAGGAAATGAATATATAAAATAATGATTTAAAGGAGCCAGACAGAAATATAAAAAATAATGTATAAATTAATTAATAATTCTATTTCTGAGACAGAGATTTTCAATTAAAACTATTTTTCGCAACTAGTTAAGTACCTAAATTGTAGTTTTTACTATTAGGCAGTCAAAACAAAACCAAAAATTAAAGTTTCGCCATGTTTGTCTGTCCGTCTGCCTGTTTGTTTTTCCGCGACTGCGCCTTCTTAAAACTAGAAACTTAAAATACGTTAAGGGTATAGTATAGGGTATATATAGGGTATAGGGTATATATTATATACAAATCAAACTGACAAAGTTGTACCAAAAAATCTACATGAAACCTTTGTTGCGAAAATTCTGTGAATGGAGACGTATAAAATTTTGCATAAGTTTTTTTATGAAGAAGAATTGGGAAAGCTGATTTTATATTTACAGTAATTACTCACACTATGACACCCACTCATAATTATGTAGGAACTAGATCTTTTTTTCAAAAACCGTCAGTTGTTGAGCTGTCAGACTGAAATGATAAAAAATAAAATTCACGCCATGAGGACAAAGGCAAGGTTCATGGTCGTAATTATACCACCAAGTGATCACTAATTCTTAAATGCATTAACAGCTGTAGTACAAAGTTTTCACAGTTCCTATAATTGCACCGGTTTAGTTGCACATAGTATACATAGTCACATGTATACTAGTGCAACTATGCCGGTATAATTACAAAAACTAACAAAATACAGTTTTTGTAAAAACATTTTAAATGTATTGTAAAGTACATTAATTTTAATTATTCGGTAAGTTATTTAAGTATTATTGATAGCACCCCACGGTTTCACCTGTATAATAAAAATAGCCCTTTCTTTCATTCAAGATATGTATATGAGATAATTCTACGTATTTCACCCATAACAAGTTATACATTAAATGTGATAGATGATAGATCCAGTGTTTGTAAAAAAAAATACTGTGTTATAGCGAGAACCTACTGACACCTAGTTTTACAACATGTTACAGCTATACTAAGAAGCGACCTTATGAAATTTATTTTGGAGCAGTTCAAGAGTAGAGCTGTAGTATCGTTATAATTAAATTAAAAATTATACGTTAAAAGTGAATTAATAAACAAAGTCAGTGCTTAGTAGTAGTTCCATTTCTTTTTTACACTTTCGATATACCTTTTCGTGAGACTTTTCCACAATTTTTAGAGTATTTTGTTCAATTACAATACTCGAACGCTAATATCTATAATTATGTAAAGTAAATCAAAGTTACAACCCGTAAATGTCCCACTGTAGAGCAAAGTTTACTCTCTTAATACGGTAGTTGTAAGAGCACAATCCACCGCGCTGCTCCAATACGGATTGGCGGGTATACACTTGTTAAAAGTTTTTAATGACTTTTTCATTTACCACCGAGTACAAGTGTATATATACAAAAGTACTTAAGAACTGTTTAACGGTTGTGCTAGCCAAGGCTCGAATCCGCGATCAATTGTTTTTGGGACAAAATAGATTTATAAACGTAGGTATGTTATGTACAGCTGTAGATAGATATACATGTATTATAGGATATAGTTCGTTAAAAATTAAAGTGCTAAAGATTTTTCAGCCTAATTAGAAAGGTATTCCAAAAATACATAATGCAATTTTTTTTTCACTTGAAAATATAAAATAAATAGCCTAAGTATAAATACTTAGAAATAATTTTAATTTAATTCTACTTAAATTGTGTAACGGTTGTGCCAGCCAAGGCTCGAATCCGCGATCAATTGTTTTGATTGACAAGTTGCATCATTAAGCCATCTCGACTCTATATGTAAATTATGTTACAATAATAATAAATAATCACGAAGTTGATACTTTATTAGCTGTTACATCCTTACCATTTTACTAATGCTCAACAGAGTTTTTATTGGGCTGCCTGTGATAACCAGTTTGGAAACAAAACATGTGAATAAAATCTAATAAAGAAGATGTCTTATAACACTAAACTATAGCTATCGCGATGTATGTTCAAATGAAAACAACTTAAAAATTGTACCGAAGAAACGATACAATAGTTCAACGTGATCCTTGGTGTGTCCGAATTTTATGACTAAGATCTACGTAGGTTATACTGATATTTATTGTAATATTCTTGTCAGTAAAGTAGCAAAGTAACAGCATATAAATTGAGGTTGGCGGATTTACATTTGTCAGAATCACTTCCTTTACTGGCAAGTAAGAAATTAATTTAAACGAAAAAAATTTAGTACTTTTAATTTCAGCGGTGATGGCGGGAACCAAGGCTTGAAGTTTTAAACCCGGGACCATCAAGTTTAGATCGACTCGACATATTCGATCGACTAACATATACAACACGTGACACATGATAACATTAAGTGGTATTTCATTATTTTTCATTTTCCGTTTAAGAGTAAATTTTATTAAGTACGTGTACATGCGTCTCGTTAAAAGATTCGCGCCTCTTTCAAGCTCGACCTAGTTCGTAAGAGCCTCGTTCAGAATCATCGTGTACTATCACTATCTCATTAAAGGCCAGAATTTTTTTCAATCACGATATTTTTCTGTTTGATGCCTTGTTAAAGCTTTTGAAGAATCAATGTCCGTACGATGATTTAAATAATGACTACTACTTGTCAGCGTGAAATTAAATAAAGAAGAAAAAAATGCTTACAGTCGAATACAATATAAAGTTTGATTCGGGATGAGATATTTGACCAACTGAATTTTACAAAATAACATTCTTTTAAAATATATCAATAAAAAGATATCTAAAGTTTAGTGAAAGGAGGAAGTCATCTTTTTCGTATCGTTGGGTTCATCGTGAGCACCAATAATGAAACTGTAGACGATTTAGTTTAGTTTAGTTAATTAACTTACTAAATAACTTTTGAATTCACTATATTTATGAAATGCTATTTCGTAAACATTGTGAATTTTTTAGAAATTGATACTAAATAAAAAATGGATGAATAGCTTTGACATCGCATCGTATTTTATTTTAACGGTTTTTAGGAATTATATTTAGTATTATTTATTTTATCTGGGGGACAAATATATATTAAGTCTTAAATCGTACGTTTATTAATGCCATTTTTAAATTATGTGACTTTATCAGATACCAGTTTTGACCCGCGTTTGTGTTAAATATAAAAATTGACAAGGCTAATTAAAAAAATTGCAACAATGTAAGTCTGAAATATTTTATTTTTAAATGATATTTACCATAACCTTTTAAATTAATTGTGTAATCATCGAGTAATTTCGGAGATTAATTCGCACACAAACTCGTTCTTTCTCTCTTTATCTCTACAGATAAGTGTTCCTAGGTAAAATTAGTAAAATTAAATTTTAAAACGTTATCAACACGACGAAGATAAGTATGTTGCGTAAAATATTATTGCACCGATACATAAATATTTTGTTTATGACCTACCTCACTTCATAATTGAGTGTCCAACGAAAGTTCGTGATATGACCCGATTGGGTGGGTCTTAACAAATTAAACAAACAAAAACTACGAAAGAAGTAGAGTTACCTGTAGCTTGAACTTTTTATTATTATTTTTTTAATCAATTTTTTTAAAAAGCAGTCAGTTCATAACAATTTACCTGTTTAAAATAACTTATGTGTCCAATAAACGTTTTAAAATAATATTATATAGTGTGGTTTAATCAATGAAAATAACTCAAACTCGGAAAGTCTCTCAAAAATATCGCACTCTATGTGTTAATAGCAATCATTTTTTTTATAAGTCTTAACAACTTTTTTAATATAATTCCTCGCGAATTAATTAATTATGTAGCGTCACAATTATTGTTAAATTTCAACTTATATAAAACAATAATATACAAACGTAATATATAGCATAACTAGATAAAATTTATAAATTAGATATTAATAATTTGATTATAAATTAGATAATAATATTTTGATTTCATTTAATAAGAATTTTGAAAAATGTATTTCCATGTTATGTATATTGCGCATAAAAATTAAAATTCAATTATAATACCTACCTTTTGTTTATAATTTAGATATCCATTAAATTCTTCGATGAATATTTTTAAAGCTATTGATAAGATTACAAAATTGTAATTCACCTACATCCGATACATGTGACTTTTATTATCTCGGTGACATTATTACGTATATACTTATATTCATATATGTATGTACAATATAAGTTAGGCCATCTAAAACACTCTATTTCTAATCTGTCAACCAAAATTTCAGACATTTTTACTGTACAATTTAGACGTTACAATTTATAATTTAGACTAATTTTATGAGAATTTGCGTTATTTCTCATAGTATTCTCAGAATTGACATCGATCTCTGACATCGTAACATTTCACAGAACCGAAACGTTTTCGTACCGCACCGTAGTTTTGTGTTTTGTCCCTAGTTACTACCACTAGTTAAAGCATTTTTGATCGTGAATGTTCTTATTTTCTTATACATTTTTTTCGCAAATAACTTAATCGTGTGATTTGTTGCTAACCTAATTAGCAAATAGGTCTAAAATATTAGAACTGAAGCCACTGCAAATGCATAAACACAATCTTAAAATTGATAAGGAACTAGTGATAATGTTCGCCATTTTCAAGGTTATCGAGTGTTATAAATTGCCTATCAGATATCGTCTGAGCAAACAAGAATTGCATTTTTTAGCACAACACATCCTGTCTTAAAGGTCACGATTTAAATTTGACAGAAAATATTATAAAACTGTCATCGGGTTATTTTTAAAGGTTTTATCGTATCTGTTTTTAACAGTAAAATTGCAATACTAATTACGCAGTATGTGTTGGTACATGGAATTTAGTTAATATATATGTATGGAACGGAACGTAAGTGCAAGAAAATACTCAACTTTAGTATCCATCCTCCTACTGGTTCGGCTATCCATCTGTTGCCACTGTCATGGATTCAATGTTCAAAGAGTCCAACGGAATCTTACTTTTATTACGTAAGCAGACAATTAGTAATAAGATTCCATTGGATTTTTCTTCTTCTTTAGGATTATCTTTCTAACAGACAGAAGGGGGCGCTGGCTGTTCTTCCGCCTCAAGAATCATATTACGTAGAGAGTTAAAATTTCAAATATATTGCGATTAGGACTTATAATTTATGCCTCCTCTACACCTCAGCAGCTGCATTCGCAGACGCCGATAGATGCATCTTCAGACGGAGTTCTACTACCCGACACATCTGTGAGTCGATCAGTTATGATTCTCGACAGGCGCCATACGTACGTATGTATGTACGTACTGCACCAGGAATTTAAATGTTTCACCAGTGCTCATGTTTGTCATTTTAATGAACAATTAAAAAGAAAGAATGACTAAAAAAACTGAACTCCTTTGATCCATGCTATAAAAACCGACAACTAACGGACCATCCCGGATGCAACTGCCGACGTCGAATACCACAGACGAACAAATAACTCCCCAATGCGTCTGGTGGCGTGTAGATAAGGCAATAGACAGGCTAGGCTAAGGCATTTAAAATATTAGTGTGAATACAGAAAAATAATACTCTAGTAACCATCCGATGAGTTATTTAGACTACCCTTAGAATACACACATTCAAGAAGGAAGGAAGAAATTGACTTTGTGGATAACTTAGAATTGATCGTAATATAAAGGTATTGTTTTAACATGGGTGGAATTCTACCCACTGTGTACTTATTAAAGTTATTTTAAACATCGCTATCTTAGTGCACCTGCGATTGTACAATCAACTTATTATTAAAAATAAAATATGATGATATAAATTGAAGTATTGCAACTTCATAAAAGCATGCTCTTTAATCTTTTTTACAAATATTTATTTTTATTGTCAATATTTGTGTAAACAGTCTGGGTGGATCATTTCCAAAAACAGTAACGTGCAACCGTATTATTATTATTCGCGAAACAATATAACTACAGCTTTTATGGGCCGAGATGGCCTAGCAGTGCGAACACGTGGATCTCAACCAAAGGTCACACACAGGTTCAAACCCTGGCTAGTACCGCTGGATTTTCAAGTGCTAAATTTGTGTTTAAATTCATCTCGAGCTCGGCGGTGGAGGAAAACATCGTGAGGAAACCAGCATGTGAAATTCTGACACATGTATATCCACCAACCCGCAGTGCAGCAGCGTGGTGGATTAAGCTCCATACCCTCTCCCTAATGGGAGAAGAGGCCTATGCCCAGCAATGGGATATATACAGACTGTTACAATACAAAAAATACAATACAATACAGCTTTTAGGTATATATTTTGTATACTATAGAGTAGATATAGATAGTAGAGACTGCTTATCCGCGGTTCTAATATTTGAGTTTTTACTATTCTTTCTGAATTCTGTATTCCCTGAATTAATATACTGTACAATACGTGAATGGAATGGCAATTTGTGAGGGATTATACATACCAAAGTTCAAAATATATTGGAACGTACCTATCGCCTATAGCCCCATAGGAATTAAAACTTCATACTCAATTTCATATTCTTTATAGAACGTAACCGTGATTAAAGAGCTTTTACCGTACATCTTTGCCAAACTTGAACTACATAGACTGCTTGTAGCACTCATACCTATTGGCGCGTAGAGAATCACGTTCGACAGAAAAAATAAGCTTCCTTCAACTTTTCACTTTCTGACTCGCTGTATGATATTTTTCAGTTTTGAAGACAGCTTTGTACACTTTCGTAAATCAAGTATAAGCTTAATGCGAGTAGAAGATACGTATTATAAAATTAAGATACAATTGAAAAATATATATTTACTTGCCCATTTCTTCTGTTACGTGGTACTTTGCTCCTCTTCATTCCCGATTCCTTTATGAAGATGACAATTTTCTTTGTCAGTGATGATTCTCGAAGATCGCTTGTTCGCTTACCAGTATTTTCGGCAAACAAAACAATAATAAATACGGTTTATCTTAAAAAACATGAAAAGTAAAACATTTTAAAATTTGGAAATAAAAAACAACATAGCATCCGTAAGTAGTAAACTATTTAATATGATAAATTTTAAAATGTTAACATATGTATGTAATGTATAAAATACTAATCAGGTAGTGCTAAAAATACCAAGTAACTCTGCAAAAAAATAGAAGGCTAGACTGTCTAGTGTCTAATTGGCCTCCATTACAATAACTATCGACTTCATTATTATGCGCATACAAAAGATATAAATGTTTGTAATATTAAAAACACTGAAAATTTATATTCATTTTACGTAATCACATTTTTTAACACGCACAAAAACGTTGGGAATGTTTTTAGAGCAGTAGCGTAACTACACCATTATGGGCCTGAAGCGATGGAGTTAAGCCATTTCACCATTGCAATTTAAGACTAAATATTAATTTAAAAAAACTCATTCCTTCTATTTATAGTGTATTGTTACTACTTCTTTCCCCACTTACAAAGATATCTATAAATTTAAACCTTCATTGGTGCCCCTCAGAGCCTGGATCCGTAGCATTTTGCTACTGCCGCCATCTTTACTCCATGTATCGTTAAACTGAACACAATCAAATAATGACTTGTATTATACTTAATACAAACAATTATAGTGTAATAAGTAACCATAGAAAAAAACCTATAAAATACTGCTGAAATGTAAAGAGGTAATAATTTCGCTTTAAACAGTACTATAGTGCATTAATTAGTCATTGCCTAAGTTAGTCATTCATATCTATACAGGGTTACTGGTAACTCGCCGTATTCCCAGCAGCTGCGGTTAGAGGAGCTAAAATGCAATTACTTAACCCCATATATGTGTGGCGGAAAGTTAACCGTTTTAGAAATTTGCGCAATTTAACAACATTAAAAAAAATCCCAATTTTTTAGCCTTTACAACATAATAACTAAACATTGGCCAATTGGATGGTATTAAATATTACTTTTATTTGTAAAGAACTTATTAATAAAGGTTAATACTAAAAATACCCATAAATGCGTAATAAATAAAAACTATGATAAAAATATTTCGAAATAATTCGACTATTTTAACGTTCCTCGAGTTAAAGTGTATATGTTAATTAAACAGGCTACCTAACATGAATATAAAATTACATATTGCCTCAGTAGATCTTAAGAATCAAATGAGCAAATTTTTCCGGCTTTGTATCATAGAGCCGAAATATAGAAAAAAAATGATGGCCATCATAATTATATTCACAGAATTATGCAAACTTTTGTAGAGTAGGTACGAGCAACGTTACAAAGAAGATTTGAATGAAAGATAGCACACATTAATTAACTATCATTATTATTTATACGATGTTTTAAAGTACTAAAATTTAATAAGGAATTATCATTTTAGACATAATTACCTAGCAGTTTCCTGCGCCTTACGTGATTTTTTTCGATCATGAGGTCATTTTAGATACTATACAAAATAAATCTACAATTGTGATTTTTTACAATTTCGTAATCAAAAACCAAACAATGTCTAGGCATAACATTTTTTTGAATAATATTTCACACATATGATTAAAAGTTTGATATTGTTTTAAAAAAGAATTTATCAAAATTCATACGTTTCAAATTTTTATTATTCGTTTAAATTACAATGAAGTATATTATGAGGACATTTTAAAATTTAATAGATAGAAATATTCATACCGAGCGTCTGATAGTTGATAGAGATACCGCTATTATAAGTTAATAAATAAATAAAAATAATCTACCTATTCGTAATGCTCTAAACATTATATATTAGACATTTTCATTCAGTACTTAGAGCTGTGCTTTGTTACATCATCACACATCGGTCAGTCACGGTTACCTTTGGTCGATAAAGATAAATAAAGAAAATATATTTGCTACTAACGTACCATATTTTGTGTGTTGTAATAAAAATGATGCGTAATTAGTATTTTCCGGCGATGTATACAAATTAATTATTTATAAGTAATTAATTCAATAGAATTAATACAACATTATTAGAGTACCGTCACCTAATGATAAGGATAGAACACTATGTTTTAATCGCTTAAAATGTACAAAACTGTACCAAAAACACTTAAATGTAAGCAATTAAAGCGAGTGACTTTTAAAATCGATTGGATTTTCAAACGTTTAACATACAAAACGAATGAAAATCAAAACGACCTAACATATCGTTGGAGTATATTGACGAGTCTGATGCAGCCTCGGAACATAATATAATAAAAATGGTATGTTCGTGAAAGTACAAAATTGATATATATACATATATAAGTTATATAATAATATTTTTAGTGATTTTTTATAATCATTATGAACCGTGATTGCCTAGTGGTGAGAACAAGTCGATCTAAACCGAAGGTCGCCGAACCGAAGGTTCAAACCCTGACTAGCATCGGAGAATTTTCAAATGCTAAATTTGTGTTTAAATTCATCTCGAGCTGCGAGGAAACCTGCATGTGCCGGAAGAAATTCTGACACATGTGTATACACCAAACTAAAGTGCAGCAGCGTGGTGGATTAAGCTCCATAACATTCTTTCCAGTAGGAGAAGAGGCGTATAACCAGCAGTGGGTTTTACAGTCTGTTATTGCATTAAGAATATGTTTGCACCAAGTGACAATTTGTTAACGAAAATAATTCGGATTTGGTAATCTTTGTTATTCACGCGTCAATTACTAACCTCATATCCACCAAAAAAATCCATTTCCAACCTGAAAATTAGTAACGAAATAAGAAACTCTAAAATAACCATTCAAAGCACAAATAAAATTTAGTAAATGAATTTCACATGAACCATTAAATCACCCCAAAGGATGCCATTTCTATATTCATCGTTCAAAGGCTTCAGTTTATATCGTTTTTATAGGTATTGGTGAGATTCGATCGTTCGTTCATATTTGTTTGGACAAACATTGACGTCCTATACACAATTTGAAATCGTTTCAAAAAATGTACATATTAACTTGATTGCAATTTTTATTCAGAAAAATAATAAAACTAAAAGTAGATTGGAAATTCTGAACTAGCAATTAAGTAATAGGTAGAAAAATTTTCGTTGAAATAAATCTATTTTACTTTGTATAAGCTTAATTACTATCTATACCTAGTCTTGCCATAAATATTGTAATAAAGAAAAAAGAAAATTGTTAACTGCAAATAACATTTATTAC
>DVVJ01001913.1:0-10493 GCA_018234505.1 Junonia neildi neildi
AATCGCTCTGCGTAAAAATCAGTAACCTGTCAAAAACTTAGGCTAGAATAAAGCAGACCCTGGCTAAGTCCGGGAAATATGCTAGGAAGAAGAAGGCTATATTAGATAATTTGATTTTTGATGAGACGATTTAGATAATTAATAACACCCATATTCCCGTATAACCAAAGGTTACAACAACATTTTTTGGAGTAATTTTTGTTTGAAATAAAAAAAAATAAAATTATTCACTTATAGGTAGTATGTTATGGTAATATAATAATATTATGACTAAAACCATATTTGACAAGCTTGTGCTAATAACTTTTAAAAATACATTGTGATGATTTTTGAAATGGAAAAATACTGTCACTAAATAACTAGGTATATTTAACTAAATTTTATATTAGTGAAATGCGTGTATGTAAATTAGGAATAATTTAGCACTTCTATGGAAGAATTTTTAATTCCTTAAATAATAATAAATGTATACAATTTTTTCCTTTTTACCAATTACCAAAAACGTATAGAACAGGTCATGAATAAAAATAACAACCAATTGTTGTCAATTCAAACTATATCTACTGATTATAGCGCACATACAGGCTAGCTTGACCTTCTCCCCGTCATCCCCCATTCTAATTTGCGCTATGAACGTATTTATGGCTCCTCTGATGCTGCAAGTGTTCTAGTGAGTAATTGTTCACAAGAACAAGGCGGTCCGCTTTAGGTCATCACGAGTCAAACTGTGCCTGTCTGATGAATTTCTTCTTAGAAATGTACCCATATCCGCCACTAATCCGCTTCATACAAGCAGGTGTTCGTCTTTGTCTATTAATACAAAAATTTAATAGGTTCTTCTTACTTTACACCTTTACTTACTTTGTAAAATAATATTCAATGGAAAAAGGTGAGGCGAGTAACTCATTTTGTTTCGTCACTTACTCGTACCTTATCACTTAAAAACAAACACGCAGTTTATGACGTCACACCATAACATTCTGGGCTAAAATATTAGATGGTAACATTTTCATTATTTTACTGTACTTCGTAGTAATCATCGTAATCTTACTTAATACTGTGATTGCGAATGTAAGCTATTACATTTCTACGTTTCAAATATTCAACCGGTCATTATGTGGTCATTAAACCATTACATAAGTATGCGTAGGTATACGTTTTCGGTGATATAGAGTACCATTTACTCAGAAAGAAGATGTGTCCCTAGGCATTGTATAACTATTACACAAACAAATTGTTCATTTAACGCTAGTAAAGTCGCGGGAAAAAATTGGTGTAACTACACATAAAATATACTCGTATATAATGTTTATTTATATTGCGAGTTGCGACAAATTACGTAATGAAAAACACCTCGCAAAACGAAAACATTGTACCGAAATAAATTTATCTTGATGATGATTATAATAATAAAAAAATGTACTACTTTACTAGTTAAAAATTAAAAATGAATATGAACTATGTTTCCACATTACACTGCGAAAATTAATTTTTGGATTATACCTATTTCTCATAAATTCAGGCCCACAATAGAATTATATTTATAACAAATCAGTGTAATTTTTTCTCCTTAAAAGTGCTAAAAGCGTCATCACACGATAATAAAAAAAAAAACATTATTTTATAATGTCGTTTATTCTGTTCCTACGTTCAAGTGTAACGGTATTAGCAAACATTATTTGAAGGTTAATGATTGTTACGATTCAGTAAATAACGCACCAATCCTTGTTATATCATAGTAATAGGTACATGATATCTTATAAAATACTTAAGAAACTTTAAAATTTACGTAAATAGTATAAAAATGTCTTTGTCTAAAATATTTTTAATTCAGTGCCAAGTAAAACGTTTATTCAATCTTCGATTTACTGGCATCGACTTCAAAATGTAGAATCAATATTTGTTTTGTACTTTTAGTGGGTATTAGGTACCTATAGTTATTTTGAAAATTAGTTTATTTTTAAGTTATTACTTTAGATTTAGGTCTATATCAGTATTTCTAAAACTACTGTATGTTTTAGTATAATACACATTCTGTTTGTTAGACACAAAAAATATTCCGCGAAAAAAAAACACTAGCGTGTCGCACAGTTTCAAGGCGCATTAAAATTCTATATTTGCTTACAATTTGCAGGCTGATTGATATTCATGATAACTGGTCTTCATTTACACGTCGGCGTCGTAGCGTGATGTTTACATCTGTTTCCTTCCATAAGCGGGATTTCTGACGTAGAAGAATTTTTAAACTTGATCATTCCAGAGCTAATTGAAGTGTTAAAAACTATGAAAAGCTGCAAGATACCCTTATGCTCAACGCTTAAAATTGTTTTATATGAAAGTTGTGATTCATAACAAAAATATATGCGTAGAATATTTATTTTTCCGGAAAAACAAATCTAAGAAATCAGAATTTCCATAACTCGCTTAGTAACTTTAAAATTAATTCTTATTTATTTAAAAGGGTTTGTTGAGTTTAACCGGAACTCGTAGTAAGAATAATGCATCGCAAGCGCGTGATACAGAAGGTACATTGACAAACACAATAGAACAAACATAAAATGATTAATTGCTTTGATAGTTTGACGCATTGAAAGCCAAATTTGCTTTGTCAAACATTTTTGATATTTTTGGCTGACGTTCTATGCATGCAAATACAATTACGTACAATGTAAATGTTGCGAGAACGCTCTACATTACTTCATGCGTACGCGATTTGTGATCTTGTTTACGGTATTTAAGATCTATTGAAACTTTGCCATCGATATCACTTCTTGGCCTATCAGTTTAGCAAACGTACGCAGTATATTGCGATGTTTATTAATAATAATACATTAAAAATTGCGTCATTGCTATCGAGGTTACACTTTTTTCTTCCTTCTGTGTAAACATGATTATGTTTTATTAAAATAATAACTTTACGATTATAATTATAATTTTTACAATATATTTTTAATTTTACGTTGTTTTTTTAAATTATTTTTCCATTCAGATACACCGACGAACACTAATAGTTAATAAAATACACTCATCTGTTTGCCCCACAATTAGAATCTAATAAATACATATTTTATTTATGATTATTTACCTATACGTATTAAGTTTTTGTATCAAATATATACTATAAAATAAGTATATATATAATATAATTGCCTTAACATTACTATTATCTAATGTTCTCATGTTTTGCGTATGAAAAATTTTAATAAATTTAGAAATCTGTAATGTGACATCAACATCTATTACTCATAGGAATTATTCCTACAATTACAAATATTTAAATCATTTTCTTGACTTATTCGCTTTCTCTCATTTTTCTGCCAATTAAATGAGTTTATATGATAAGTTATGTGCAGACACTAATATTATAAACACAAAGTGTAATAAATATAGTGAATTAGGTTGCTTTACCCAATCGTCATAAGTAGTAATAGTCATAAAATTTGAATCGTAAATCACGCCAGGCTTGCTAATTCGTGTGGGAACGCCCGTAAGACTCATTTTACCTGTATGACTAATGCAATTCATAAACGTCGTATTTGCTCGCCCGCTAGCGCTAGTCTTTGCAGTGCTAGTAAATGAAATGGGAATTATGTAATAACTCATATGTTGCATCAGGAATAAAATATGAACATTCAAACAACGCAAATAGGTATATTGTAACATTACAATATTACATTAAAAAAGCGCCCTCTCTTTATTACAATACACACGTATAACATATTACCTACATCAATTATTTTTTTGTAGTAGGTAGTTATATTTCCAGTAATGCCATTGACACGATTATCAAAGTTTAATTGGATCCACAAAAATTTTGAAAAAATACTCAATGATATTAGGTTAATTAGGTTAGCCAATTATAGTATGAATACCATAATAAATTTAACAAGGTCTCACGTTGTTCCAGACACTTCCCGCAGCCTGTACCTGCTGCACATCCTGACGTGGGTGATGAACATGTTCGGCATCTTCTTCATCCTGGCCGCGCACGAGCACTACTCCATAGACGTGTTCATCGCCTTCTACATCACCTCGCGCCTCTTCCTCTACTACCACACGCTGTCTAACAACCAGGCCCTGATGCAGAGCGACTCTTCCAGGTGATTGTTATGTGTTTTTAATCGTTTCTTATTTTATTATAGAAGTGTTTTAGCGGTGGCCTGACTAACGATACCTGCCAAATCGACGTTTTTAGAATCTCTATTTTTATGAGACTACTATCCATTATTAAGTAGGTAATCTGTAATGATCATCATCATCATGGATAACACCTACCCAACGCGATTTCGATACAAACAAATTCTATATTTTTATATATAGAAACGAGCGGACTGTCCCGGCTTCTCACGGACTAAACAAATGTTACAAAGAGGTATATGGCTCTAAAGTATGCCTGCATTGATTTGGGATAATTTAGCTTTCTAACGGTAAAAGATTTTTGAAAATGGTCCAGCAGTTTTAAATTTATTCGTTACATACTCTTTTCTCTTTATAATAATTAGTAGTTTAAATAGTACCGGTGTCAAAATTTATAGAAGTGTTATTATTGACTTACATTTTCATTTGCAAATAATTGTTACAAGATATAAGTATAAATTATACTTAATTATTTTAAACATAAAGAAATATATAAAATTCTTATTACGCGTAATTTTTATTTTATTTTGAATTTATTACACTTCCTCGTCTGATTACGTTATCTCTGAAATATAGTTGGAATAATAGAATTGCTTTATACTTCACTATACATTTAATATAAGTGTATTATATTACGATTATTTATTGTTATAGTCATCAACTTCAAATAAGATTAATTTAATAAATTAAATTGAGTTCAAAAAGAAATTAACTAACAGGTGTGATGTGATTTATGGATGACCCACATTAAGAAATAATATCTTTTAAGTGTAATAACTTTATTTTTGCGTTATATACAGGTAAAACTGTAGATACATATAATACATGTTTTGCATTAGTAATAATAATAATAAAAAAATGTTCTTTCATTTGCAAAATTTCCAATTCCAATATTTGTACGTAATTGTATTTCTATATAAGAAAGAAATTAATGTTATCCGCAGCCTTAGTTATCCCATAAATGATTTCGGATCTTTATATTCAACTTTGTTCAGATAAGTTAATATGATTAATATTTTTTTACAAAACGCCAATATGTTACCATATATAATATTTCATTTTTTGTATATTAATTCTGAAAATGAAAATTACTTAAACAATATATATCTATAATATAAGATTGTTGATTATTTGTATCAATTAATATAATTATTTTATCAATACCACATCGATAACATTTTTATTTTTAGTTTTTCAAAACGCATTATACGTGAAATAATGTAAATGACCTCACAATTGAATACGCTAATAATAATTTATACTTAATATTTGTCTTGCAGAACGAGAATTTGGTTTCCTCTGTTATCATTCTTCGAATCAGAAGTCGATGGGATCGTTCCAAACGAATATGAGGGGCCCATGGAAATTGTGAATAATTTGAAGCAGTGGCTGATACAATTCGTCACCGACGTGAAAACGTCCTCGATGGCTAAGATAGCCGGCACCAAGCTGCAGGAGGGCGCCGCGATGGGCGAGTACTCCGTCGTGAGGCTCGTGGACGGCATCAAGCGCAACCTGAGCCTGATCGAGGAGTACAAGAGCTCCCGGCAGCGGCTCGTCACGCTCGACAAGACGGTGCAGGCCGGCGTGCTGGACGAGCTGCCCGACCGCAGCCTCGCTGACCTCACCGCCGACAACCTGTTCAAGGAGTTCAGCAACCCCCCTTCGCCGATCATGAAGAAAAACACATGAGCTCTCGCCTCGACTGCTCGTAGACGATTAGGCCTCGAGCGGCGTAGATACCTGAACGTTTAACATTTCCATTATAGATTTTATATCATGTTATTCCATATTTATACTAAGTTAAATATGTAGAAAATTACAAAGTTTATTTGCTCAAGATAATCGTGAAAATATAACGATATGCTTTAAGTATTCTTCAACGACTTTTATTTTACCCTAAGCAGAGATGTTATCAAATTTTCTAAAATAATTGTAACCGTTTTGTAACTTTTCAGTTAGTCTATAAAAACTTCATAAAGCTAACTTTTAATTAGTTATTATTTGCGCTTTTCGAATAATGGTCGCTTTTCATATTTAAGGACAGAGAAGATGTTTCAGAAATGTATGCGACCTAGGCCATGTCTTAGTACGCTATATAAGTATATAAATATTTCTAATAATTGCCTAGGAAATTATAACTCAACATTTTCTACAAAAAAATAGAGATTATGTGCATATTAAAAGTAATTTAATGTAAAATGGCAATACATAATACAAATGGCTACGTTTATCCAGCATTTTTGTTCGTGAAGTGTCAGGGACCCAGAAGTAGAACACGCGGTGTATTGTCTACTAGAGTAGATGTGTATTTAATTTTTGTAAAAACTGTTTTTTTTCTATACATGTTTGTATGCATATTTTTAAAGTGACCTGTTTCATAAAATATCTATACCTACAGTATTTTAAACCTTTCAACTTTATTATTAACATTCATCTTTTTCACTGCATGAATACTAATTATTATTATTTTGTCCTATCTTGCTCTTTTTTGCAATTACTTGAATTGAAAGATTTCAATTCAATTTTATATCTAGTAACCATCTCTTTAATCGTTTAATATTGAGCTTGACTTGAAAAAAATACAAATAACAAATTTAATTAATTTTATTAGGGACAAATGTAAGATAAAGGCGCACGTTGCAGTCGGGTAAAATACTAAGTTTTTTTTTCGCTACAAATCGTCAAATTGAGCTTAAAAAAAGGTCGACACCCACCGTTCCCTATCTTGAATATAGATAGGTACTATTTTCGCAAATAAAAACGGTTGTCTGCCTCGTTCCCAATTTTGCCGCCCTAGACCCTAATTTATAAGCCGCCTCAAGCTTAGTCATTTTATATTGAGCTAATAACAAAAGGTCGACACCCACCATTCCTTATCTTAAATTTTTTAACTTTTGTTTTAAAAAAAAATTTTGTCTACCTCGTTTACATCTGCCGCCCTAGAAAAGCTAATTTTGCCGCCCTAGGCCCAGGCCTCACGGGCGTATGGGTAAATCGCCACTGACGGGATACGCGATACGCCTGTAGCGTATGCTGGGCAGTGTCTTGGTCCGCCTCGCAGTGGTGCAAAACCGCCGTCCGTCGCCTAGCGTCCGATCTTACTCAGGTACTCTCCAAAACAATCGTGACTGCTTCCTCCGTATCCAGGCCTCGAAGGCCGATAGGATCGCACAGATGAAGCGTTTATGCGCACTTCCAGCAGCCTTAGTGAAGCGCCTAAACAGTTAAAGTAAATCTATATATATAAAAATGAAATGCTGTTCGTTAGTCTCGCTAAAACTCGAAAACGGCTGAACGGATTTATCTCATCTAGGTCTTGAAATGTTCGTGGAGGTTTAGGGAAGGTTTAAAAGGAGAGAAAAATATGAATAATTGCCGGGAAAAACCCTAAAACATTTCTTTTCTATTTCCCATACAAACGTGTTCTAAAGGCAGAACAAAGTCTGCCAGGTCCGCTAGTAGTTGATAAAAATAATCATACTAACATCTTGGATTTTGTACTACTAAAAGTAATCAATACTGTCACTAACTTTTTTAATAATATCATTCACTTTTGAATTTGTTTTTTAAGTAAATATGTTTTTGAAGTCTTTAAATTTTCGTAATAAGTTGAATAGGTATATAAAAATACAATCTATACAAAAATATAATAAATACAATCAAAACTATGTTATCAAGCCGTGCCTGGTTGCACTCGTATAAAGGCATAATGCGTGAAGATTAAATGGTATTTTTTATCATTAAATTTCACCAAATATAATATTATTCTAGAATCAAATGGAATACTGCTAGTGTTAATTAAATGCTGTCGTATTTTTTAAATAACTTTATTTGTTACGGTTTTAAGCAATGAAACTGACTTGCGGTAATGCTGTATATATTTAATTTTAAAATCTTGCATGTTTATATGACTAAAAAAAGTTAAAGAACGAATAAATTATTGAACTTTATCAAGTATGATAAGCAAATGCATATTTTGTCAAAAAATACGCAAAAACATATAAAATATCTACAGGAATAAATATTAAGTGCTGAATTGTAATGCATGTGTTGAAGGTGAATCAATCACCACAGTGAAAGTACAAGGGATCGAAATATTAAAGACAACAGTAATATTTACATCATTGTATAATGTATTTTAAATAAAAGGTATTAGCAATAACATAATTGACATGAAATAATATATTAGTATAATTGTCTTTAAAATCATTAATTTGATGACAATACATATACAAAAAAATTAAAAATAAATAAACAAAAAGCAGGATTCATTTTAAAGAATGCTCATTGATAAAGTATAAAAGAAATATAAAATCAGCACCTAAGACTAAATATAGTCTTACATTTCTTAATAATAATGTCATGTTAATTCATTGAGTTTCTTAATAAATGAGCACTCCACAAAATATAAATTAGATATAATATGAAAAATTTTGAAAATAAAAACTATATTAATACTTTAAATTAATACATGCCTTATAAGGGATAAACTCGTTAATAAACTCTTAAATTACATACAATTATGAAATTAATCTCTTACATCTTTTTCAATTAGGCCACTTCATAGCAACATGTAACTATGTTGAAATACAACATCATTAATCAACAAATAAATTTATTTGCGTTATATACAAGAGCTTAATTATATGTGCCAAGAATATGATCAATGCAATATAAATAAAACAATGGCGATGGATAGTGCTTGCTTAGTGCTAATAAGATGATTTGAGCTGATTAGCATGAAGTAGTCATTCCCACTATTCAGTAGAAGCTGCCTGCTCGCTCTGGATGAGGGCTTCCGAGGGGTTTTCTGTCTTTTGTTCATTTGCTTGTTCTTTTTCCTGCGACTGTTCACGTGAGCCGACTGCTCCGTTTTCTTTAACGGCCTCATCTGGGGCTGGTGTGTTTTCTTTTGAAATTTGTTTAGATTCAACCTCAGCCTCATCTACTGCTTTGTCAGATTTTTCTTCTGTTGCATCGTCATCAGGCTTTGGACTCACAGGTGAAGTTTCTTTTTCTACTGAGGCTTCTTTTTCTGAATTTTCTTTTGCAACATCATTGCTATCATCAGTAGGAGCTTCTTTTGTGTCTGCATCATCTTCTACAGTTTTTTCTGTATTTTGCTGGTTTATTTTTGTCACTTGTTCCTCATTTGATTGAACAACTCCATTGACAGCATTTGTCTGAAAAATGGAATTGATTACTTTAAAATTAAATTTTTAACTATTATTAAAGTTAATAACATTTTTTATTTTACTGTATAAAAATTAAACAGTTCCAAAATCCATACCCTGTTTTCCACAGGAGATTCTTCTGGAGGTGGTTCGACTTTCAAGAATTGTTCTAAAGTGTCTACTTCATTAGCTAAATCAAACTGATCATAATCCTGAAAATATGTTAAAGTTAAATTAATTACAAGTTTTACATTGTTATACTATTTGTTCTTTAAAATATTTTAAACTTTATATCTTTTTATATGAACTGAGCTTATAAATATTAGTCAAAAATATTTCTCATATTACTTAGTATTGTTGTAATTTTAAAAATGTCTAAAATATGTAATTAATATAAATATCTCACCCCACAATACTCGTCATCATTAAACACTTGGGGCGGCAGTGGTGTGCGAGGATTGGGATCGCTTACGGTGCCTCCATTCGATTTTGAATTATTTTGCATGAAATCTTTATCCTCTTCTTTCCCAGGCTCCGTTATGTCGATTATTTCATATTTAATATTTTTCGAATCGAGTATCATTAAAACTCGTTGTTGTCTCTTTTTTACCTAAAATAAACGGTGAAAAATAATAAAAAAACACCTATGATTCAGCACTGAAAAAAAGTCTAGAAAAGCACCCGGTTGACCCAGGAATTCTTTTATGATAAACCTACCTCTTTGTTTCCTGAAATACCGCTTATATACACTTTGACAACCATGTCTAATAATTTTGTTATTACTCGTATATAAAAATAAAATAAATTGCTATTAAGTCTTAAGTTAGAGAAATAGGCTTGGCCATTAGACAATCTGTTGTAATAATAATAATTACGGAGCAGAGTTGTCAATAGTGACAAAAGGCAATGTTACCATTTAGATTTTAAAAAAAACTACCATTAGTAGATATCTAGATATGTAGAGGAAAGTCAGCTTATTTGGGATACTTAAGGTAATGTGGAATACCTCGATATCTAGACTTTTCTAGATACACGAATCCATCAAATATTAAAAATAGGACCTCAATTTGAACTACCGTTTACCAGAAACAATAAAATAAGAAGCCATTTTCGAAAACTTTTTAGGTATCAATGTATTAATTGATAATAATTAACTGTAATGCTAAAATATTTATTGTA
>DVVJ01001914.1:0-10491 GCA_018234505.1 Junonia neildi neildi
GTCCACCAAATAAAATCAATTAACTATGAACAAATTAATACACGATTTCGTTAAATTGAAGCTGAAAACAAACGCTCACGAATAATTAATGATTTATTTGACACTAAATTAATTAAAGTGCCAACTTTCATCAAAATTACTATCATTATAGAACGCAAATAATTTACTCCGATACATGATAATATGAAAAATTATTAATTAATACTGATTGGCCGCATATGTAAGGCTTTTTGACACGTTTTCTGTATTCGGGAATCTGAATGATTTAGGCGAGTATCACACGGAGTGTTTTGAATATCAAATTCGTTCGTAAATATTCCATTCCGAAAATTCCCATTGTTCATTTCGAACTGCCAGTAAATTATTTCAGATGCGAAAAAGAACAGACATCTCCGCTATGTTGACGGAATAGCGATCCAAAATTTCTGATCAGAATATTGTACCGTGTTTTTCTGTACTGCCAGTTGTAAAACGAAAAAAGATTCGAATTATATCGACGCCTATACAAAAATACTGCCAATAAATAAGTGCCACAGCCCACAGTTCCACATTTTTTTTACTACCAGAACTGAAGAACCACAGACCACAGCACAAAAGTGTTTTGTGTACCCTTACAGTAGAGCGGGGCTCATTGAGCGTACTCCAGGTTGAGCAATCAAAAATCTTAAAAAGTATGTATCATACGCTAAAACATTGTATTGACGAGATGATCTTTCAACCAAATGGATTCCTTACACGTTTTGATTATTTTTATACATGTATTTTTCATATATTTTTTTCAACACATGTGTCACTAAAATCTTGAATAAAGGTTATTGATTATAAAGATCAATGTTACTAAGATATTAAATCTATCTTGCCATCACAAAACATCATGAATAAACACGAACGTACAAAGAATCTTCAGCCATGTATACACACGCAATGGAGCGTCGGATCAAGCTCCTAATCCTTCTACTTAGCAGGAAAGACCATTGTCCAAGAGTGGTACACTAATGGTCTGTTACTTCATTACTTAAGTGATTACGTCACACCAACTTAGTGACGCACTTAAGGACACTCATGATCAAACTTTTCTTAAGATATTACATATTGTAGAATGTTACATGTTATGTGTATTAAACGATTCTAAAGAAGAGATATTACAAGTTAAATTTATAAACAGGATTTTATGAGGAGTTTTTAAATTAAACTGTTTTAATCGAGTATATGAAATACAACGCGAAATAAGGAGTGTTATAAGTTTGACGTCTGCATCATTCTGTCTACCTGTCTTGTAATTTCTAAATGGTTAAACACATTGGTTTAGTTTTTGAAGTCAAATGACTTAAGAGATGTATAATAAAAATTTACAAAATTATTAAAGAAATAAATATAAAATTACTAAATAGGGAATTGTTTTTAATACTCGTATAATATTTCAACTAATTTTGTTTTATTTTGAACAAAAACAGCGCTTTATTCTCTGTTTTTTTTTTCGTATAATTATAGGCTTTGAACTCCAAACTTATTCGTGGTTTAATACGAACTTTCTAGAATTGTAAGTTTTATTTAGTTTTTAAATTAAACTGTTTTAATCGAGTACATAAAATACAACGCAAAATAAGAAGTGTTATAAGTTTGACGTCTGCATCATTCTGTCTACCTATCTATGATATTGTGATTTCTAAATGGTTAATAAACGCATTGGTTTAGTTTTTGAAGTCAAATGACTTAATAGATCTATAAAAAAATTAACAAAATCTTTATCAAGATATGCATTTAAATCACGATCACACTAACATCTACATACACATACACGCGGGTCGAATAACCTTCTTTCTTAAAAAAAGCAGTGCAATACTTGTAACAAAAGTAAAAATAACAAATCAAATGCATTAAATGTTTACACAAATAAGTAATTCATTTATCACGAGCGGACTGCGGCGAGGCACAGTTGTCTTGCACGTTTTCACCTACAACGGCGACCGTAATAAAGGATTTTGAATTAATTATTATGATAATGAACACTGTGTTCAAAGGTTAGGGCAGTAATTTTGCAAATAATTTTGTAAGGTCTTAAACTTAAATATCAAATCAAAAATTCGCAGCACAGCGGGATTTGAATCCGCACCTTCTGCCTTGCCGCGAATTTTTGATTTGATATTTAAGTTTAATATTATTTCCCTACGTGAGGAATAACACAAAATAATAAAATAAAAACAATTTGTAAGGTTTTGTTATGAAACTAATGAAGCAAATATGTGATGATTTAGGAATCAGTACCTCAATAGAAAAAAATAGAACACTTATGGAATCACTTTGTAGTTCGACCGTCTCTTAAGAATTTAGTTCGGGAAAATCTTAAACCGTACATTTATAGTTGCACTTGCAACCGCAAGGTCGATGTATGTATCTTTGAAAAATTTAAAACAACCCTTAGAAACACAGCTACATATGTACATACATTAAATACTACGTGAGTATGAAACATAGCTGTTTTTAATGATAAACGAAAATCAAAATCTATTAGTTTCTATTTAACTTCATCCTCAATTCCTTCTCAAGCCTTTGTATCTTATCTGATCTGCAGGAGTTATCACAGAACATCAAAATACGCACATATTATATAATCAAAAATTATTATTTATATTAAAAAGTCTGTCCATATGTGGAATATTTCCCCTTTAAATCATCTCAATATGAACTCATCCTTATGCAAAATGGCGTTATGTTACCCACCTCTGACATTTTGAAACACTTCGTTACTGCAAGCGCTGCAGCGCTGAAACTAGTTACAGGTAATTACAACTTGCAGCGCGGATTTTACGCTGAAAGTAAAAAGTCAACACGAGTTTTGAATACGGAATTGCTTCCGTTTCGCGCTTATGTTAAATAGGTATAATATATCTATCAGGAAACTATGTTCGTTAGTAGTTTTAGGTTGTGGTGGGTAATAATTATTATGATTTGAATATATGTTTAACTTTGTTTCGCCTCGTACATTAAACATGGAATAATTAAATGTTTGAATATGTTATGTATATTTGTATTTTGTTTACAAAAAATTAATAATAAACACACATATATGCCATCAATAAGTGAATTGCTTACGTAGCGTATAAAAAGAAATTATATTTTAATGGATTGTATTATAACAGCTTGTAAAATAACCTGTAACCAATTGAAGTTTTAATCCATCACGGTATTTCAATATGCATAAAATATGTGTTTAAATTTCATCCAACGTATGAAGCTGCATTGAAAACATTTTCTTCTACATACTAGATATAACATGAAATTATTTGAAATTATCTTCTTAATCTAGATTATATCAAACGTTGAACACTTAGATTATATCAAACGTAGATGCAGTTCTGCGTAGATACAGCTCTACGTTTGACCTTTTTTTTAACGCTGCATTGACGCATACCACCCAGAGAAACTTTGGCGGTAATGTGGGACTTCTGGATAAAATGCACCCTCCAAACTACGCACTAAAACCCAGCGGTACGCTCATCGTCCTCGTTTGGCGCCACGGGATCGCTTACGCAAGCTACCGTGACGCAAAATCCTCAATCATGGGAATCAAACCCTGAGCTAGGCTACCGACTGGGCCATTTCGACGTTTGACCTGGCAATCGTCGGTTGAAAAGAGTTATAAATATAGGCCATCTCTCTTAACAATAAACATTTAATTGAAGTCAATAGTTGTACAAAGAAAAACTTGAATACATTAACAATACAAATAAACGACTAATAGTCGCAAAGTAATAAAGTTGTTCTAGCATCAGTCTTCCGATAAGGTTAAACCAACAATTTATAATGTACCCGTAACTACAATAGAAGCCTATCCTTTAGAAAATATCTTGTATCCACAGCAAATTACTTCGAAGAAATATGCCACTTATTTTCTTAAACAAAAAGGCTATTTTGCTGTAAAATGTGTGTTGAATTTGTGTTCCTATTACGCAATATTAACGATGGTACTGAGAACCACTATGCTTTAAGCTTTAATAGAAGTCGATATTTAAGATTGACGTCACGGTAATTAGTCAAAGAAGTAATTAATTTATGCAAGAATATTTTATAGTTATAGAGAAAATTCTAAACATTGTATTCTAGGAAATGCTGCAGTTGAAATGAAAATTTCGTGTAAAATGTGAGCGTTTAGAAAAGATTTTTGTAAAATTAATTCCCTAGGGGGTTGAATAGGAAACGAAAGTTTTCATTTTCTTGTTTTGGTCCGTTATAAACTTATAAACAATGTTTGGCGCTAACATTTTAGTTTATGGATTAGAAGTGATTCGAATTATATTTCGTTGTTTCATTCTTCAGATATAATTAACTAGGTAGTCCCCTTATCCTACAAGGTAACGTCGCATATTTAAGAGTATTATTTTTATTCAAAATAAACGTCTTTTTTTTTTTTTTTTTTTTTATTCTACCCACGTTATTTCTTTCTTCGGTAGTGCGCTCTGTCTAAGCCTCATTCCTTTTTCTTGCGAGGTAACGATCGCACGCGCTCGTCTCAAAGTGTTTTTAATAAGGATATTAAGAGGACATTATGCCGAAACGTAAAAGTGCTGATAAAATTAATTATTATAAAGAAAAAATAAAAAAGCTGCAAGAAAAGTGCAATAAACGCCGTGAGCGTCGACAAATTATTCAATCTGATTGTTCATCTTCGTCTGAAGATAACACAGGTAAGCAATACAAAATCTTTTACGCCCATCTGCAATATTAAATCTAGTATGGCCGTGAGTCATAACTATGATTTTTCTTTCCTAAGTTTAGCCGAGAGTTAAACAAAGGAATACGTCCTTGAATGTTGGCCGAGAGTCAAAATCAAGGCGTAACGAACATGTTTAATCATGAAATTATTGCATTGCAGATGTGGTGCCCGTTGAAACTGAGGATATGTTACCATGCTCGGAAATACAAGAGCCAACGGTTGAAACACACGACATCCAAGAAACTAGTCTCGAAATACCCACAAATGAAATCGAACAGCCAGAAGCTGTATCGCAACCCGAACTTACACGTGAATATTTACAAGCGCTAGGAGATGCAATTGAAGAGGAACCACAATATGGAGAAGATATTCTTCAAGATTTAGCTCAAAGATGGCTTCCCATATTAAAAAAGGGGTTATCTAAGGATTCCCGCGAACAGCTGATTAAATTATATTTAATCCCTAATAATTGTAAATTATTAAAAGCGCCATCGTTGAACGGTGAAATTTCAGCTGCAATCACTGAATCGCTGAGAACTCGAGACAAAAAATTAGAAATTTGTCAGCAGCAATTGGGTGTGGGTATAACTGCAATTAATAAAGCGATGACATTGCTTCTTACAGACGACGATAAAATAAAAACGATAAAAATACTTTCGGATGCCACGCGTATTTTATCGGATTTACACTATCAAGATAGTGAAACTAGGATGAAATTATTAACGCCAAGTTTAGACAAATCAATTTTAAATATTATAGATAATAACAGGGATGAGACCCTTTTTGGTAATAATCTTTCAGAAAAAATTAAAGCTGCAAAAATCATTGAAAAGCAAGGTCTTTCAATAAAGAAGAATGTTACTTCATCAAAAGCTACAACTTCTGCCTCAGCTTCACGACCCCGACAGGGAAACTGGTCGGGCCCTCCCCGGTTCCCGTCGAACAGGGGGGGGCGCACAGTTCCTCAGGCGAGGATGACCACGGTGACGACTCGTCGAACACCTGCTGCGAGCGCTCCGCCGACGTTGCGCCCGAGCCATTCGAGCAAGCAACGTGCTGCTCCATCTCGCCGATATTAACCGAGGTACATGCTGGTCGCTTACAATTATTTTATAATTGTTGGTTAAAAATTACAAGTAATAATGTAGTTTTAAAATGGATACGCGACGGTATTTCTATACCTCTTTCTAGTCGTGTAATACAAAGTTCACCTCCTTGTTGCAAGTTAAGTTCATCCGAGCAACATAACATGCAAATAGCAATCGATAACTTATTAAAGTTAGGTGCTATTTCTTTATGCTCCCCGACTCTTGACCAATATATCTCTAAAATATTCTTGGCGCCCAAACCAAATGGCCAAAAAAGATTTATTTTAAATTTAAAATCTTTTAATAAATTTATACCTAAAATGCATTTCAAAATGGAAGATTATAGAACAGCATCAAAATTAATAATGAAAGGTGGATTTCTAGCATCAATTGATTTAAAAGAATCCTACCTTTTAGTTCCCGTAGCACAAAATTATCGTAAATATCTAAGATTTAATTTTATAAATAAAAAATCACAAATTCTTACATACGAATTTACAGGAATGCCTTATGGTTTATCAGTGGCGCCTAGAATATTTACTAAGATCATGAAAGAGGTCATGAGTTTTCTGCGAAGTCGGGGATATACGTCTGTAATATATCTAGATGACATATTGTGTATTGGCATAGATTATGACGATTGTCTAAAGAATGTTAAAATGACTATAAGTGTTCTCGAATGCCTAGGCTTTGTTATTAATTATCAAAAAAGTTCTATCGAACCACAACAACGTTGTAATTTCTTAGGTTTCATTTTTAATACTTTAAATATGACAATTTCATTGCCCATAGATAAACGTAATAATATAGCACGTTTAGTTGATAAGTATTTACAATTACCCACTTGCACTATTCGCGAATTCGCACAATTCATCGGTGTTTTGACCGCTGCCTGTCCAGCAGTTAAATATGGATGGTTATATACAAAATTATTTGAAAGACAAAAATATATTGCTCTTAAAAAATTTCAAAATTACGACACAAAACTCAAACTTTCTAAAGTAATTTTACCGGACTTATTATGGTGGAAAGAAAATGTATTTCAAACATTTTATCCTTTAAAAACTGATAGTTATGATTTAGAAATTTTTACCGATGCCTCAAGAACAGGCTGGGGCGTTTTTTGTAACAAGCAAAGAGCAAGCGGGCAATGGAAAGATAGCGAAAAATTATTTCATATTAATTATCTAGAGTTACTTGCTGTGTTTTTTGGATTAAAATGTTTTGCCAAAACTAAAAGAAACTGTGCTATATTATTACGGGTAGATAATACTACAGCTATTAGTTACATAAATCGCTTAGGCGGGATACAATTTCCACATTTAAATAGTTTAACTAAATTAATTTGGCAATGGTGTGAGAAGCGTAATCTGTGGTTGATGGCATCTTATATTAATACGAATGATAATAAAGAAGCAGATGAAGAATCTAGAAGAAAAAATTGTGATATCGAGTTTGAACTGTCAAATACTTATTTTGCTAAAATAACTGAAAATTTCGGGCAACCTCAAATAGATCTCTTCGCTTCTCGCACCAATACCAAATGCAGACATTATATATCGTGGAAACCTGACCCCGATGCAGTCAATGTTGACGCTTTTACTGTAAATTGGAATACTTTCTATTTTTACGCATTTCCACCATTTCCTTTAATTTTGAAATGTTTACAAAAAATTGTTAGAGAAAAATCTACAGGAATATTAATATTCCCATACTGGCCTTCTCAGCCTTGGTTCCCTTTATTGAAAAAGTTACTTATATCCAAAATCTTATTTATTAATAATGGTCTTATTTATGGTGACAGGACACAGGAGCAAGGACAGCGCCTACAGCCTACCCTGGGGGCAGCGATACTCTGCGGCGCGCATTTTCCAAACGCGGCGTGCCAGACCAGGCCCTAGATCTTGTTTGCGCATCACTTTCTGCAAACACGATGCGACAATACAACGTGACATTTAAACTATGGTGGGATTTTTGTAACAAAAATAATTTTGATCCTCTGGAACCGTCGGTTCAGGTAGTGATGTTATTCATAACAAGTCAATATCAAAAAGGCGACTCTTATGGATCACTTAACTGCCATAGATCGGCGCTGTCCTTACTTCTGAGTAATGTCGTGGGTACAGATGACCGTATTTCTCGATTATTAAAAGGTGCTTACAAATTACGGCCCAGCCAACCTAAATATACTAATACTTGGAATCCGCAAATTGTTCTAAATACATTAGATAAATGGTTTCCTAATCAAAAACTTACTTTAGAACAGCTGACGAAAAAACTTGTAATGCTTCTAGCTTTATGTACAGCACATAGATTACAAACTTTTTCTTTAATAAAAATTAGTAATATAAAATATTTTCCCTCAGAAATTAGAATTAGTATTGTGGATGTAATTAAAACATCAGGACCAGGCAAAATGCAACCACTTCTCATTTTACCTTATTTCTTAGAAAAACCAAATATATGTCCGGCTAAAACGTTAATTGACTATATAGCTATGACTGTAGAATTAAGACCTAATGGTGTGGAAAATCTGCTTATTTCTTACAGACGACCTTACAAAGCTATCACAGCTCAAACTATCGGTCGCTGGATAAAACAGACGATGAGAGATTGTGGAGTGGATGTGTCGGCGTTTAGCGCACATAGTACGCGACACGCCGCCACATCTACTGCTCATGCCGCGGGTCTCTCTGTAGATGTAATTCGTAAAACAGCAGGCTGGACTGCAAACTCTCAAACTTTTGCTAAGTTTTATCAACGCCCGATAAGTAATCATGATACCTTTGCAAGGTCCGTATTTTTTGCAAATGATGATTCACAATAAAATAATTAATTATTAATCTTTGATAGTTAATAGTTATAAAGGAAATAAAAACTGATAATTAAATAAATTGAGTTTTCATTTATACGTAGCAAAACTTTATAGATATCTCTAAACATCTACCTAGTTAATTATATCTGAAGAATGAAACAACGAAATATAATATACGATCAAACGAACTTCTTAAGTGAAGTTCGATCATTATTATATGAGTTGTTTCATTCGAAGATATAAGTACCCTCCCTCCCAAAAAACCCAAAAGTTTTGCTAAATCTATAAAGAAATGAGGCTTAGACAGAGCGCACTACCGAAGAAAGAAATAACGTGGGTAGAATAAAAAAAAGACGTTTATTTTGAATAAAAATAATACTCTTAAATATGCGACGTTACCTTGTAGGATAAGGGGACTACCTAGTTAATTATATCTTCGAATGAAACAACTCATATAATAATGATCGAACTTCACTTAAGAAGTTCGTTTGATCGTATAGAATCATCCATAATAAAATAAAGTAATGAATTTATTATATATTGAGGAGATTTATCGGATAACTCGGAATTAGATACCGAAATATCGCGGAATTAGGCGACCTTACCTTAAACAGAGTTTGGCGCTTAAGATTTGTTTTTCGAAGCCAGATACATACAGTTTCTACAATCCAGGGTGTGAAGGAGGCCAGAATTATGTTCAATTAAATCTACTAAGCCAGGCATTTCAAAACCAATTGTTACTAAAATATACAAAGTGTTCGCACGTCAGCTCTATATTTAACAAATATAATTAAAATTGCTTTTCCTATATTGTCTATTAACTGTTTTATTGGGCATACCATGTAACTAGTAACTATTTCAATTGGATTTCTGTTTATTAAACAAACGAGAATAATTAGCATACTTTCAAAAGAGAGGTAATATTGATTGTATGTAAGAATATAATTTATTCATGTGCTGTAGGTACTCGTTATAATGGCTATTAATGTTTTTAAAAAGAGTAGTTTTAAATTTAACTGGAATATTTTGTATGTTCGTTCATATATTTGTATTTGTAGGCCGATTTTAATGATTAAAATGGTAATTTTCCTGAGATGTCTCTCATAAATACCAATACTTAAAGCGCGATATGTGTATTTATTATTTGAATTCGGTTTTATTGTTTCCACAAAAATTTGAATTATCACGGCTGATACAATATACATTTATATATGTATATAGATTTTATTTGAAAATACTTACTAAATATTTAAATTTCTACATATTTTAAACTGGTTGTGGTGTGAATACTCAACTTACTCAATATAATTAATTTGTATAATTTAGAACTATTCGAATATACCGAATTAAACTTTCCAAATTTGATTCACAAATCAAATAATAATTTAATTACTGGTGGGAATAAATAATACCAACTAGATATTATTTGGGAAAATTATTATAAGCTTCTGGAATATGAACCTTTCAATTGATATAATTATTGTAGAAATCAAATGTATTATAATAACGATACTTTTTATAATTAAGTGTAATAATAGCCAGAATATAAAATTATGTTTACTTAACTTTCGAAACCAATTTCGATTAAAATCAAAAAGTATATTCTTTAAAAAAAAATCAAAATTAGTTTATAAAATGTGATAAAGCTATGAGTTAACGCACATTAAAAATACGAATCGAGAGCATTTTTTCTATAAATTAGAAATGACCAAATAATAATTTCTCACTATTCCATTCATATTACGATTCCCATTATCTATGTCGATATTTATGTATACTACTATTTACGAAGTTTACGTGCGCAAGTGTGTACGGATAAGTTATGTGTAAGTGTAGAGTAGATAAACGTGAGAGAAACTTTATTAAATGAATCA
>DVVJ01001915.1:0-10491 GCA_018234505.1 Junonia neildi neildi
TAGCACTTGAAAATCCAGCGGTGCTAGCCAAGGTTTGAACCCGTGACCTTTGGTTAAGATCCACGTGTTCGCACCACAAAGCCATCTTGGCTCGCGTTTTATTACCGTCTTATTTGATCTGTATATACAAGCAATATTGGTGTTTATTTACACGATAAAGTAAATAACAAAGCCATAGGAGGCAAATAACAAAAGAAAATAGATGATATTGCTTTGTTTCATTTACTCTGAAACGAGTTTATTATTGGCGCCCGACGTGGGGCAGTTTATTGGACATTATTGGATTCTGTGGATTTAGAAGGTTTGTTTGATGATTGTTTGAATGTTAGACAGTATTTTTTTTATGGTATTTCTTTGTTACAATCATCAACTATGGAGCTGGAAATAAAGAGATAGATATCAGGATAAGACCCGTTACTCAAAATATGGAAAATTATTGTTTATATATTTTTTAAATTTGTGGATATGTATTTTAGTGTTCTTATAAATCACCTCAATTCTTCCATTAAATATTTAATAATCATTTTTGTTAATCAAAGTTTAAAAATTAGGTACTCTACTCTGAAGACTTATCGTTTGCTGTGGTCAGGTGAACATTGTTGTGTATAAAAATCAATACCCTGTGAACACGACAAGAATAGTAAACAGGCACTGGCAAGAAGACACGTTTAATTTGTCTAAGATTCTCCCTCTGTTAAGGATAGACTATTCGTACTCGCTCGTACAAAATATATGTTTTTAATGTACAATAACAAGAATCCATTATTAATCCCCAAAATATAATAGGTTACAAAATAACTACGTTTAATTTAAGTAATCAGTAATCACGAAGTAGTTAACTTCAAGTAACTACATACAATCATAACGACATGTAGTTTGATTACTTTTACGATTATTTTATGTAGTTAGTAATCGTGATTACTGATTACTTAAAGCAATCGTAGTTAGTAATCAGTAATCAGATTACATTTTGCCCAACGCTGCAAGACGGCATTTAGTTGTAAAATTTAATGCGTGTTGCACTTTGCTTTCTTTACTATAGATACCTATTTAGATAGGAAAATTATTAGAAATTATACAACGCTAATATCAGTATACTACATTTATTACATTTTTCTTTAGATTTTGTATGCGTTGCGGTTGCGTTTACCTGAAGTGGAGACGGTAAAGTCACATTTACATACCTCACCTCAAATATATACCTAGTCGCGAATGCACAAAGTGTGTCATTACCACACCTTACGTCACGGGTGTATAAAAAAAGCCGTTGCAGGGCCTTCCTCAGCGCGGTCGATGATTGATGTCGATGTCGTCTCTTTGCCGCCGGCTCCCGGTGCATTCCCGAGCATTACTCACTGTCACTTGTGTATATCTGTGTAACAATACCTTGTCTCGATATATCTTCTTTCACTGATCATTACAACATTGCCAATTTGTTTCTGTACCGTGAAAGTTACTATTTCGAGATATCTAGGCTTATAGCTAATTGTCTGACGACCGTTATTAGACATACGAGAGTTGTAATAGAAACATGGGAATTTTTATGTAATTATGTAATTTAAAGAGTATCTTGAGTTTTTTTTCTTTCATCGTACAGACCTGAAATAATATATTTGTAAAAGACTGTAAATATTCAACTTCTGGGCCTTGTATTAGGAAAAAAGTTAAGCAGATTAACCCACCACGCTGCTCCACTGCGGGTTGGCACATATACATGTTTCAGAATTTCTTTAGGCACAAGCATATGCGTTAGTTTTTTCACCGTTGAGCACAAGATGAATAAAATATAAACACAAATTCAGCACTTAATATAAAACTGTGCTAGCCAGGATTTGAACCCGCGATCTACCGTTTTTAGATCGATGTGTTCTCACCACTAGGCTATCTCGGTTCACTATAAATATATATACGAAACTTAAAATTATTTTTAGGTATTCGAAACATATGTTTTGATATAACATAAAATTCATAATAAAAGCGTATAAAGTCTCTATCTCTATATCTTCAAAGATTACCTACCATAAAAACGAAACCTGAATTCAACTGAATATTTTGAAGGTGATTTTTCAGTCCGAGATTGATACATCTCAAACCATCTAATATCTTACGTTCACCGTTCAAATGTTTCATAAAACGAACTCATATTTCATTAATGTACAAAACATGTCGAGCGTTGTTTGGATAATTTGCGGATTCTGCTGTTACTCACACCTGGAGGAGTTCGCCACACTTTGTTTATGATATTATGTAACTAAATATAACTGTTCTTTGTTTATATGCATTAAAGTTAATTTGTTTTTTGACCTATAAGAATGTGCAGAATGAAGGAATATTGACGTATATTTCATACCTATACGTACTTAACGATGGAGTAATGGAAAATAACAGATTTTTAAATAGGAATTTCTTAGCAAAAAAAAAGAAAAAACTGTCCCAGCCGATGGTCATTAGTCCGCTAATAGTCGCGTACTTGCCAGTGGACAGTGTCGCCAGAAATAAAACAATGTAAGCTTTCAGGAATAGCTGCTGCCGAAATAGATCGGGTACGGTGACGCGTCCTTGGTCGCGGCTGCTTGCTGATATTTCGTGACATTAGAGGTTGTATCGATGCGTCTTTGCCGTGAACAAAAAAAGGAATTAGGGCGACTGTCACCCCGGAGAAAAAAATCGGTGGCGCACCCTTAATTTAAGCTTTCGTTCCCTATCTTTAAATACCAATTGAGCTAAAAAAGGTCGAAATCTTTTATTGTCTACCTTAAACTGAGCTAATAAAAGGTCATCTTCGCTAAACAATAATTCCATTCTATTTTGAATGATGTGCTCGATGGTTATCTACGACCTTGGGGGTTGCAGTACGTAATATAGTAATGTAGTAACACTAGGCCAGAACTCAGCGACCTACAACTTAATGGTAAGTTTTATTCACTCTGTACACACTGCACCTACTACCTGTAACATGAATTTTGTTTGAACATCGTAGCGAGGCAACATTGCTTTCTTTGTGCGCAGCACACTCAGAGATTTTTATGTAGAGTTCAGTAGAGCTCTTATATTTTAATGGTTGTAACATTATGTTATTAATTAATTATTATACAATTTAGTACTTTTGTTGAAATTATAATTAAAGTCTTATGTTTTGTCATATCTTACGTTCCAAAATGTATTTTATATATTCCACAAATCAAGGATTGATCCTATAAATTCAGTTTTGGCAAAGCTTAAGAAAATATTAGCTTATAGATACAAATCGCAGACTTTGTAGTAATATAGTAATGTAATAATAAGTTTTGAAGGCAAATTACAATGATCTACATTTATTAGTTTAATTCGCTTTTCTCTCTTCAAGAAAATTTAAGTACCTATATGCTATATTTGTCGATACGATATACATACCTATTCTAAGTAATTTTTATTACATAATTACGAGTATCTTGATCGACCTTGAAACCACGCATCTCATGGCACCTGTCAACCATTTACAATCTGATTCGAATGTGTAGCAAACGCCACACGTGTTCCAAATATTAGCACTGCAACCCCCAAGGTCGTAGATAACCATCGAGCACATTATTCAACGAATACTCATTAAGGATTAAATGTAATCTCGTCTGAATATATCATTCGATGTATCGTAAGCGCGTATTCGGCATCGCATCAAGGCGGCGCGTGAGCTTTTATTTGGCTCTCATTGTTTGGCACGCTACACGCGGAATATCGTCAGATTGCCATTACACGCGAGAATAGATGGGATTCACTTTGATAGTTGATTGTTGTAATAAAATATTGAGAGTCGAGCTGCAACATTATGCCAGAAAATTTTATGTAAAGACGGTAATGTTTATGTAACGACATTAACGGGTGTTACTTAAAAAACGATGAAATTTATTGAGAAAGCCAGTGAAAGTTGTATTTATTTCGGAGTAGAAAACTTTTTTACAATACATTCTGGCTGCCTTACGAGTACCTACGTATTATTGGCGTAAGGAATAAAAGCTATATTCTTAAAAAGAAAATAAACTGTAGGGACTAATTTATGTGTGTTTACGTCGTAATTTCATATACGGTTCGCCAAGTATTTTTCCAAACCATTAAACTACCTGCAAGACAGAGTAATTAATTCATTTATCTAAGTTATTAATTTAACGACTGTATTATTATTTTAGGACTTCCTCAATTAAAGTCGGTACGACATTAAATAATTTCAGCGAGTGTATGTGTCCGATTAACTAAGAATGTGGACGTAGTAGGTGGAGGTGTCTAGCGGCTTTCATCAGTGGCTTAGGAAGACCCGCCAGTCAGCCGGCAACTGCGTGACCGTCGCAAATATAAACCGCGGCCAGCGCTTGCGCAGTTTGTCAAACCATTTCAGCTAGTGCCTTGGACTACGCAAAATGTGGTTTAATTTAATAGACATGATTTTTTTTTTGGTTTTGACAGATGAGATATGTCATACGTAGACTATTTTTGAATGTTATCATTCTATGAATCCAAATAGATGCTAAAAATTGGTAGTAATTTAAATAATTAAACGATTTAAACTATTTATGAAATATGTTCATAAGCGGTTCAAATAACTTATATCACGGCGTAAATAGGAAAAATACTATGAAGGGATGAGGCAGAGTGGTTATTTTTCCCAATAAAGCCAGAACATTTGTGTGTTATTTGGAGTTACAGTAATTATTTGGTACGACTCGGTGCTAACACGTGCTGTAGTCAGTAGGTAGTCAGTCAGCTACAGTTAGACTCTACCACAAGGGATTCTACCCACTTATATTTTTTGGAATTCAGATTGTAGAAACCTACAATAGTTGCAAAATTAGGAATATCTAATAAAACATTTTATTTTATTTATTTGGTACAGAATGTTTTAGTAACTTTTTTAATAGTCACCTCTATATAATAAAAACATCTTTAATTTTTGTTGTCAAAGGACCATTACAGGCATTATATTTTTTATTGAATAGTATATATATGAATAGTTTCAGGTCGTTACAATTATTTACAAATAAGTTTAACTGTTTAAATAATATCGAAATATAGAGGTAAGAATACAAAAGACAAAAACAAACAAATCCCTTTTTCAAAAATTGTGTTTTAGATAAATAGATTTTATATGAGTGGGTAGGGTATGTTGCGTCATATATGAAAGGAATTTTAAAACTAAAAGTTTTATTATATGTATAGAACGAGTAAACATACAATTACTTACAAAATTCTAAACATCTCTCGTAAATATTTCACAAATACCGTCCAATACAGAAGGATTCTCTACTCTGAAAATACTGTAGGTAAGATTATTACAGATTGATAGAAATACGACCGCTATCCGCGTAGGTTTGGCCTCCAGCTGTTTATCGGATTTAAGTGATACTACTGAAATAAATGTAAAAATAAATTTTATATCTATATTAAATTTACACAACAAGTCAATAAAACAATAGGAAATATATTGAATATAGCGTGTAATAAAAACCGACGTCAGTCACCTGCTAGATCAGAGCGAGCCGCCCACGCGAAACAAATGAAAATACATTTGACGACGACGCTGCCAGAGAAATTGAATACATTAGATTTTTCAGTGGGACAGATGTGTGCTGAACAATAGGTCGGTTACAAGGGAAGGCCGCTATGACAGGTCGCGCGGCTGGCGGTATCCGCGTGATGCCGATCAGTATATAGTAATTCCACTTGTCTACGTGTCAGTTTGTAATTGTGATGGCCCCTGTTTCAACATGAGATTAAAAGCTTTATCTATCATAGTGACAAGTACGTCTAATCTCGGCTAGATTAAGTACATGTACTTGATACTCATAGTTATTTTTAACTTCTAATTTACTAGAATGAAAACATAAATTTACTAGGTATCTTAATTTTTTCACAATATACATGGTTCTTCCGCTTCTGATAAGGATACGAGCTTTCTTAAACGTACCTACACGTCGCAACAAAATACTACTATTTTTGTAGGATTACTTTGATTTAAGTAAATGGATTGAAGAGCATATTAAGATTAAGAAAGTTTTTAGTTATATCTCATTGAAACCGGTCGGTTTTAAAACTAAAACGCATTAAACTAATAATTGCTTACACATAAACCACGGTTTTACGAAGTACGATATTACTGGAATTAAGGCATAAAAAATTAGGGTTACCAGCGAATAGGCACTTTCAGAAGTGACTATTTGCTACTGTCGATGTAGGTAGAGGTAATGTGCCTTCTGTTTGATCTTCCTTCACACTGTCGTTAAAAGGAACTGTTGTGATGAAGAACAAAAGTATACAAACATTTAGCGCATCTCACGTGCATCTTTATGTTTTAAAACCGCGATGTTCGTGGCGCAACGTGACTATGCAATATGTAAAAATTTATTAAGACTCTTTAATCATTGTTTTCGGTATTATTTCTGTACAATTCAAATTGTTTGTTTAACTTTTGAGCACATCTCATTTTCAAATATATATCACGTGTATGTTATTTGCTATGTTAATTAATATACGAATTAGCAGTAGGAAAAGCCAAAACAATCACACAATTCTAACCGTTACAATCGTTACATATGTACATATAACGAACAAAAGCAAATAAAATAAAGTACGCAATACAGTGTTAAATTAAAGTGAGTAGCATACCTGGGGCGGAGTCGGGGCGACCGCTCCGAATGCCATCAAATTAAGGGGTGACACCCGAGTGGTGGAGTGGAACTTTGACTGAATTCCTAGACAAAAGGTCACTTGCAAAGAGCCTTACAAAAATAAACAAGAATTAGTAAAGTGTAGAGGTAGAACGTAGGCTTAATTCGTACAAAAATTGGTAATTCGAAAAAAAAACATGGGTGCATCTTTGAGTTGATTCCTAAAACATTCCTATGGGGTCCCTCATAAATTGCCGCCTCGCGTGTCAGTGTCACCCATGCTAGCTACGCCACCTACAATAATAAACTGATTAATAACCTATGACCTTTTCACGTTTTTCTCTTTGTTTAAATTTTGTTTCCTGGTATTGTTGTGCTTGATGTATTTGTTTATCTGTTGAGTTTATTTTCATCTGTTCATCTGTTTTTAGACACATCGTAGGAGTAGTTAATTCCAAACAAGGCACATCTCTAGTCAACATTAATAGTTAGATCCTTAGATATCTACGTTAAATACACATCGAACAATCAAATATCGAATATCTATGGGACTATTATAAAGGTACTATTACCATAATTAATTTACAGTATTAGTACGACATGAGGAAATACATATCGGGCAATAAATGTAAATGAAACTGTTTTGCAAAATACTGTATTGTATTTTACCTAGGTATCATCTTGTAGCTACAATTTTTGTCAGGGTCTACTTTTTTCTACCCTAGTTTTTGACAGATTACTGATTTTTACGCAGAGCGATTGCCGTCTGACCTCCGCAACCTAGAGGGCAAGTCAGTAAACATTTTGCCTGGAATATTTTCCCTAATATAAATAACGATCGTTATCTGGTGATTGTGATAACAGCTGGGACCAACTGCTTTACCTACGTAGTCTCCGAGGCACGATGATGATACTCACGAGGACAAACACCCAGGTTTTTAAGAACAAAAAATGTTAGTACTAATACAAACATCCGCCCAGAGCGGGAGACGAACCTGCGATTGCCAACGTTAGGTCACATTTTGCTCCACTTCACCAGAGCGGTTGTTGGTTGAAAATCACTTAAGTAGGTATCTTCTGAAATTTGTGAAACAAAAAATACATGATTACACGAATTAATCCACTACTGAATTAAAGTGTTCTGTGATATTTCAAATTATTAAATGAACAAAGTTCATCTCTTCATACTATCAGTACCTACGATTCATATACAAACAGATAGTCCTTATTAATATCGTATTAAAGATCTATTGCGTCCTATTTGCGTCAGTAAGCATTAGAGTATAAAAGTGCCCAGTAATGTGGCCTATTTAGCGAACATATTACACAAACAGGTATTAGTTCAGAATGTGCTTGTAGGTGAGTCATATAAATATCCAGGTATGCGTTGTGCGGACTGATATATCTTCTTAAACCTTACCGCTTATGAAATAAAGACTATTGTACATTTTATATAAATATTAGCACGGTCGAGCGTCCAAGAACTGAAGCGTTTTTCCGAAGCAATTACCTACAGTTCGGTGAGCTCAATACATTGATTTATTTCGTTCTCTATGAATCATATGCTAGATATTTATGGGATAGGTTTATGTAACTTTTATCAATATCCGATTTCTATGTCGATCCAGTTGCAGTCGATGTGATGAAATTCATGAAATATATTTTATTTATAATATCAATAAACTAGTTAACTAATGCTTCATGTATTTTATCATAGTATAATTTACTCAAATACCTATCTACCTACTGTAGGTATCAAATTGTCTACAAATATATAATATTATAAAATAAAATTGGTTCTTTTTTTTACTAATATTAGGTAACGAAATTAATTCTACATTTACCCATCAATTAACAAATGGTTTTATTTGGAATAATTTATGATGTACTTAATTGATTTCTCTTAATAATTCAGGCGCGGTTGAATGCATTTGTTTATGTAATTCAAATAATAGACAAAATATTATTAACCTTTTGCATTAATTTTAAATTGTAGGAAATAATTTTTCTTCTATTAAAATTGTTAATTTTTGTATCATTACAGTCTGTCACTAAACCTACATTCAATTTACACATTTCGTCGTAGTCGTTAAGTTTCGTGTTTGAAGACACATAAGAGGTATTATATTTAATCAATACGCCAAATTATACTATCGTCATAAAAATATAGATGACGGTTAATTGATAAATATCCTAGTCGTAGCAGTTTAATAACCGCGGAGAAATAAACAGACCGCAGGCCGTCGCTCTTCTCAACCAAATAATATTATTTTTAACGACTTGGAACTTTATTACTTTACACCAATAGATATTAATAATATTGCCAAAACATTGGCTTCCTCTATTATATTTCTAATAAAATTAATTGGTATGACTTTTAAAGATTCATATTTTACATTTCATTTATTAGAGCCATCAACAACAATAAGAATACGATCAACACTAATTGGTTTTGTGACGATTTTAACGACTTCTTTATTATTTCCAATTAGTATAGTATATTAGTAAGCTAACTAGCTGTAGCCTATAGTTTACTCACTACAGGTATACGTACCAGTCTGTGTTGGACCGATTACAGAAGGTACCCAATTGTCATAGAAAATTAGCATACTTATAGTTGTTAGATAATTTAAATGCAATTTCTAAGATAGAGACGAAAGTTTAATCCCATCATTCATTCCTTTAATTCCTATTATCTTTCTTTTAAATACTGTTTAAAGCCCTCTACGCATTTGTGTTCCCCTTATTGCTGCAAATATCCACGTACCGTGGGACAGCCCGTGTTTGTCCGCTTTTTCTATAAACAAAACTAATGTAAATTAAATTTTGAGTATTACATTGCTTTAATTAATTACTTATCTATAAAAGCTTTATATTATAAAGTTTATAATCATCTCAATTTACATCGTTTATTTCACCGATACATAATAATAAGTTATTTCCATATTAATTTGAACATATGTCGATAAGCATTGAATTAGTATTACAGCCGTACAGTCGATGAGTCGCAATCATACAGTCAATGAGTCGACTAAATCTCACCTAATAACTGAAAACAAGTTAAATACCTACATGCAGTTGAATTAAGAGCGAACGTTTTGACACGAGCGATTTATGTTGATTTACCGAACCGAAGCTTTGCTAATTGAGTTGTGCTTACGTTTACATTTAACTAGTTCATGAATGAAAGGGATAATGTCGGTTTTACAACCTTACGTGTTTAAGCGAGAGTTTTTCACTTTCCAAAGAAACGCTAACAAAAAAAAAAATGAAATACCAATGAATGAAATTACAATATTGCCGTTAAAGTGTAAGTTACAAAAGTGTCAAATCAAATTGACACCTTAAAGCTTAATATTTCAGAAACAGTCCCTAGTTCGGAAAAATGGTTTTCCCACACCTATATTTTTAAACGACCTCTGCAACGATGCCCCACAACATGGGATAAATAAAAAAAAAATTTTTGTTCTCACTTTACACATAGGGAAGGCACCCCGAAAAATATTTTTTTAAAGATTTTATTGTACGACTTTCTCGGCGTATAATCACAGCTTTCTAGTATTAAGGGTCTCAGAGCAAAGCCGTGGACAGACAGACAGACAGACGGATATAGCGAAACTATAAGGGTTCCGTTTTGGCTACGGAACCCTAAAAATTGTAACAAAAATTGTGATAAATAACTTGTCTCAAATATACCGTTAAAAACTTTTATGGCGTTGTACGTTTCATAATCATATAACATGTACGTAACACAGCCTGTACATATCTCACTGCTGGGTATAGGCCTCTTCTCCTATTAGGGAGAAGGTATGGAGCTTAATCCACCACGCTGTTCCACTGCGGATTGGTGGATATA
>DVVJ01001916.1:0-10490 GCA_018234505.1 Junonia neildi neildi
GTTTTTTATAATTATGTTATACATTTATTTTTTTTCTCTTGTAAATATTCATTTTAAGTTAAGTTCTTTTTATTTTATTTTTAATTAAGTAATATTATTGTCTGTAACTTTATTAATTGTACGATAATAAATATCTCGCTCTAGAAGAATAAAATATAAATAGAAAGAAAGAAATAATAAAGATAACTTACCTCTGCCTCAAAACCGGGTCAACTCCAACAGTAGGCTCGTCCAATATGAGGAGTTCAGGGTCATGTAGCAACGCCGCTGCGAGGGAGACTCTACGCTGTTGACCACCTGATAGATTCTTTACTTGTCTGAAATGCAAATACAATTGTTTAATTAAAAGTTAACAAAGCTAAGACTAGTACACAATATTGTATATATAGCGATTGACAAAATATATGGCCAATACATAAGTCCACGGTATAAGCCATGGCCATTTTATCTTTCAACCAAATTGGTTTGCCGTGAAAGAGTAAAAAACATCCAAACTTTTTTCATAGGATAGGAAGCAAACAAGATGACAGATCACCTGATGGAAATTGAATGCTGAAGCCCATGGACATTTGCAACACCAAAGGAGCTACAAAATGAGTTGGCGGCCTTTTAAATAAGAGTACGTTCTTTTCTTGAAAGAAACTTACAAACTTTCGCCTCTATAATGTTAGTAAGAAGATAGTAGGACTAACTTTGCCCATGGCTCTTTATAAAAATAAGGTACGCAGTTAAAATATTACCTAGGCATATTTTATTAGCATCGTAAATCGAAATACGATTACAATGTTTAATCCGTTCATAAAAGCTAATGCGTATTGACAATTAGCCCGATTTTAATCGAATAATTAATTACTACGCGATAATTAATTAACTGTTACGGGATTTAAGCGTTCATTTTCATACTAAAATTTGGCTACAGCTATGCTTGTGTATATTTATCATATAATCGTGTTTACTATCTAAATGAATTATTATATATAAATAACATAAACCAAAACGTAATTAAATAATAGATATATTATTATTAATGCGGTCTTTGCGCTTAATTGTGCAAAACGTTTCGCACGTCTAAGAGCATAATGAACAGACTAGCTGACTAGAACACAAGAGCAATCGCATCAAATAAAATATCAAACGACGAATACATATTTCTTACATTTTTGCGCTTATTCGAGCAAAACGTTTCGCACGTGTAAGCGCAAACGCAAAAACACGTAGATTTCTCACCTTGTCGGATTTGGTAGTTGTAGTAACGCTACGAGGAAGTCAACTCGTTCATCGACCTCCTTTGTAGTCATGCCAGAGATCCAGCCGAAATATATCATAGTTTCTCTGATTGAAAATTCGCCGAAAAGCGCTATTTCCTGAAAAGAAAGTAGATTTTTAATATGACTTATTTGTAGTTTAGATTATGTAATGAGACAAATGTAAATATTATTTATCGTATTACAGTTAACGATCAATTATTCTTTTATGTATATGTATTTTGAAAAACTGCATACAATAATTTAGAAGAAAAAAATTTTTTGATAAAGTTTTGCATTTAAGTTTATTCTGTACCCTAAAACTCAACAAAATTGTACAATAAATTCAGGTACTATTTATTACGGTATTAGAACCAACATTTCTAAAACATATTATACAAAATGACCTTATGCAAAGCATTTAAAAACGGATGTCTATACGTTTAATCATGTAGATGTTTGCTAATTGATGTCCTTTTAAGAGCTGAACGGATTTTGATGGCATTTCTTGAATATAGATTTAGCTAGCTAAATAAGTTGTTTATAAATATTTTTAAACCTAGTCTGACAAGATGCTTGTACTTAGGCGAAACAGTTTAAATTAAAATGAAATAGATAAAAGTTTTCTTAAGATCCCATTTTAGTGAATCCTACGTATTCAATAATTATAATATAATTATAATATATACTATTGAATAAATACAATGGAAAAAGTTAGTTTTTCTTACGAATCAAACAGGTTACTTAAAATAGACAGTCTGACAGTTTTACTATTATAATAAGAATTTACTTCTATGAATTAATTATACAAATCCATGAAAGTAGTGTTCTTCATCCTTTAGTTTTAGATTTCATCTACCACGTTAACTTAAAATCACCCTGTATACATATAAAAGAACATTAACTCACTATTGTAATACAAAATAACGATTCTCGTTTAATTAATGATTGCTTATTAGTTATTGCTATTCAATGAAATAAAGCAAGGCTAAAAACAATAACCTGTATTAGAAAACAATGATTTTTTCCACTTTTCGCAACAATCAGATAATACGAGTATTGGTTTCATTATGAGATGAATCACGTTAATAAGTGCACTTGTAAAGGTACATTTAGACTAAACGAACATAAAGTTAGAGCTAGAACAAGAGTATTCTTACGTGATCTTTTAGTGTAAACGAAGCGTTTACACTAAAATAGCAACGAGCAAGAATATGAGCCAAGAACTCTTGCACGAGATGTTTGGCTCTAAGCAAGTTTGCGTGATCTAGTGACGTTTACATCGAGCGAGCAGTCTTAGAATATTATGAATGTTTTTTTTATTTGAAAGAGGGTTTTCTAACGGTGGTTTTTAGACATGTTATATCAAAATCGGTCCAGCCGTTTAGAGTTTATCTTGCAATATGTGGATAGAGTTTTTTCGGGCGGATTTTTGCTACTCAATTTTAAAACAGATAGCTTCATATAGAATCGGGACAGAACGAGCATTCACTTGTATAGTCTAAATGCACCTTTATACTTTTGTTTTATTGTTTAGTTCAGTTTTTTTTTGCTTTAATGTTCTAGGACTAGATAAGAGTTCTAGAGTCTAGACTAACGAGATTATGATTAATTTTAATTTGATTTTGTGGTTGTGACATACGGATTTTTTTCTAAACTACTAACGGCTCCGAACCAAAAAAAGGGATATTATAAGTTTTAAGTGTCTGTGTGCTTGTCTATTTCTTAAACGAAAGGTCCGATATTAATGCAGTTGTTTTTTTTTTGATAGCTGAAAATGCTAAAATGATTTAAATGGTTTTCATAGAAAATATGAAAAAATGTATGTTTTTGCGGCATTAGGTACGAAGTGAATGTCTACAGTTATGTTTCTAGTGTGGTTTTTCAGAGGATTTTTTTATTCATACTTATTGCCGATGCGCTTAAGGTAGTTGAACTCTATGCTCAACATGTAATAATAAAATAATACTTACTATTTTAATTTTAAATATGGTTTGGATGTTCCGTTGGACGGATCTTAGCGTTCCACGATTACAGTATAGATTTAGACAAAACTTTAAAATGTATTAGTTTATACATCGAAATAGCAAATAAGTAAGCTACTTTTTATCAACACGCGAGCGAAGGCACTAGCGGAAGTTAGTATAAATATACGAGATAGTTTAGTCTCCAACATTATTTCACACCACAATTACACATACATATACGAGCACAGAGTGGCTTATCAACCATATTTCCCTATATCTTGAGGACTGTAGCAATCCAGAAGCTGTACCTCTTACAACTAGTTTAAGTTCATTTTTCTTTATTTTTTTTTACAACCCGGAAATGGTGACACCTGGGGAGGACCGCCACTCTAAGCTACGCTAATGCTTGGGTTCATAGGATTGTGTATGGAAGACGAGAATGTTTTAGTGCAATTACAAATCCCCTTAATAAATAAGAGAGAATAATACGTTCAAAAATACAGACACAGAAAAATACAGAAATAAAATATACATAAATTATACCGATAATTACAAATACAATAGACTTGTAAATGTACAATATATAATGGCTATTATTATTTTATTTGAAACTTAAGGTAGTATAATTGAAGTGAAAAATTACGTAAAATAAAAATGACCTTACCTTTAGCTAGACAAAATAGCCATATAGTTCTCATACACGCCCATAAAACTGTGTACTTTTAGGATAAGTTTTACTTTGGTGTTTTTTTTGTTGTTAATACTTTTTGTGTGTTAGTAGTGTAATTTTGTCCAATAAATGTGTTATTATTATGCATGTATGTCTGCACCAGATCACGGGCCAACCCGGACGTTTGGGAGGCGTGCGTGGGGCCGAAGCCAACACGTAGAGGCCCTTTGAACAATTTACTCTATATGTGATGTGACACTAGCCGGCGATTATCTATATATTATTATTATTATTTCAAGTTTTAATAATATTTATTTAATTATTTAAATAAAGAAGTTGGCTGTACTACTGAACTTTAACTATTTACTATTCAGCCGAATAGTAAGAAAATGGTCGAATAGGTCGAATGCCAAGCAGTGACTGAATTCGTTGCAGGCATAGTTTGAACCCTCTGACTATCTGATTCATAAGATAGTTAATAATTATAATTCCTATAAGATAAATTAATGCTAATTCGAAAAAAATGTTATAAATTAAGAATAATAACTGATATCATGAAATCGATAGTTAATATTTGAACCTACTTTCTAAGATTTGATAATTTCCTCATGAGTATTACACTCATCGCTAAGTGTTGCAAGCAATCTACATATTATTTAATTTGTAATAATAAGCTTATGTAACATAAAATATAAAGCGTCTAAAGTTTTTTTTCCTCTAGAGTGTTGAGAGACATCAGAATGTTCATAGATAAAAGATTTTTTTAAATGGTAAAGATGTCAAATAGCTTTCACATTCTTAAAACATTACGTTTTAATGTCGGTACTATTTCCGACTTATATCAACCTTTGTTAATTAAAAGTTTTCTCTTCATATCCAATAACAAAAAAAATTATTATAGGTCAGGAGAAATTCTGAAATATGAATTCGCTAATTTGCAATGAATCAACATAGTGTAGTTAACTCCCACCATGGGAGTGGTCTTTGCCCAGTACATACATATGTTAGTATACATATGTATGCACAGTTTTACGTACAGTTTTTCTTTACTGGGTCTTGTTTCTTTACATCACATCGAAAGTATTTAGGTAGGTATATGCTAGGAAATAACAAGAAAACACGTATAATCATTTAATTTAACATACAGAAACATGGCCATTTACTGTTTAGAATTTTAAGTACACAACTGTCTCTACATTTATCAAATTCTGAGTAGATACCAAATAATTATAATTATTTTGAACATCAAAATATTTTTGATCAAACGTATTACTTTAAAATTTTTAAGCTAAGAAAATTAAATTTTTCCGAAAATAATAGAGGTAATATTAAATATTTTACACTTTCTTGTAGTCAATGATGTCATATTCCTGTCTAACTTTTATTATTATTTTTAAATATATCGAGCTGTTGGTTATATGAATTATAAGACTCGAAGTAAAACTATGAAATAATATGATTTGTAACTTTTATAATTAAATTATTCGAGAAGTTAAAATCGAGTTTTACAAAGTTATACTTTATCATATTTTACAAATATTTAGGTACATTAAGTTGAAAATTTTGTATTTGTACGCGCTAATATCGCTATTAGCATTTTATTTTATCAAAATGTTTATTATATACCTACCTATCTTTTATTATATACGTATCTACATACATATGTATTATACCTATATATTACTAATACGCTACAGCTCATAAGCGCATAAAGCCCGTCACACACTTAGCTATAATATATATTAATATATTTATAGCTAGGCATATTACTATACATTTTCTATACAAATTTTCGAGTGACCGCACACTCAGCTATAATATATATTTCTATGACGTCACCAAGCTATACCGTAATATAAATTATTGCATATTACTATATGACGACCACCATACAAATGAAGGCAAAATATATATTTTTCAGTGTGTGGTAGCTTGCTTTAATATATATTATAGTACGGTATATTAATATATATTATAGCTAAGTCTGTGACGGACTTAATAAACAATCAACAATCTCGCACTTTAATGCATGATAATTCGTTTGCTACGAAAAGTCTTTTCTATGTCTTCGTTGATTGCGAACTTGAAACGAGTGTACAAAACGTTACTCACGTCACGTTTACGTGATGTAATTAGGATGATACTAATTCGTGCAACGTTTACACAAACGCGTTGTAATGAAATAAGTTGACGCCGTTCTGAGACGTGATCTCTAAGATGTTTCAAGATGGCTGACTGTAAAAATAAGTGGTTCAAATTACTTTTCATTTGATGTGAAAGAATAAAATGATTTGGCTGGATAACTTAGTTGAATGAGTTTGATCTGACAATCAAAATCATTTCCAAAGGAAACTTTTCGGACGAAGGAAAGTCGTTATAATGAGTTGGGATTATGTACTTCAATATCAAAGCATGTTTTAAATATAAGAAGGCTTCAGAAGTTCTCGGTAATGATTCTCGTGCTAGTAAATGTAGGTTATATATGTTTTTAAGAAATTTCTTATGAAAACACAAAGAATAAGTAGGTATAAAGCATTTGCGAAAACTTTTCGCAAGACATTCGAGTACGTCTAGTCGTATTAGTTCGTCGTTAGATTCTAGTTAGTTTAATAACTTAGTAAGTTACGTACTAAACTGATTGGTTAACATAAATGTATGTCTCAAATTTAAATTTACACTGTAAACTTAGTATTCAACTACGTTAGAGGCAAGTTCTAGACTTAAAATTAATAGTAAGTTCGGAGTACACTCACAACTTTATTTTCTTCTCGACTCCGTTCTTGCCGCGTAAAAAGTATTCCAACTAGTTTAGATTATAATATTAAAATTAAGGGAAATTTCAACCCCACGGCAAGAGAAGTTGTGGCGTAGTTTGATGCTTTTTATGTTTTGTATTAAACAAGAACTTCTGAACCGGGCCTACCTGTCTATATTGATTCTGAAGTAAACTCATTTCTTATTGTGTCGATTGTTCGAGTTAAGGTTTTTTTGATATATCGATAAAAAATATCTTGTTCTAAAATTACGGAGCAACGCTGATATTATCTTTAAGGTTTTTTCTAAGGATTTTCCTTTAACGCTGTGCCAATGATCGTTGGTTTCGACCATAGATGTTAGATAAAACTTTCTGCCACAATGAACTAATCATAGATGATCATAGGAAGCTGAGGGTGAGATGTTAATCTTCTTAAGATATAAAATAATAGCTTTTGTTCGTGGCTCACGGTCTGCTCACGTGAAAGTCTTGTCGCGTGTTATAGTGCCAAAAAGTAGAAAATGTCCTTCATTATGGTCCTATCTACATTTTATGAAAACTTTTTGAAATTGGTTGAGGGATTCAGGTAAAAAATGTATCAGACAAATAATAAAGTAAATAATAGCCTATAAACGTACCACTGCTGGGCAAAAGCCCCTTGTCCTTTTAAGGAGAGCTTAATCCACCGAACTCTACTGCGGGTTGGTGGATATTACAAGTATTAGAAACTCTCTCGACAAGATGAATTTAAACACAGACAGACACAGAGTGATTTTCTCATTTATAATATTTGTATGGTTCTTATTATGTCTCACATTATCTTTCATACATTTATATCAGCAAAACTCGATGAGTTATTGTAATCGGAATATTGATTTAAAATTTTATATAAAAGTGCAATGTAACAAAATGGAAGATTGATTTCAATTACTTTTTTTTTTTACGGAAACGGAAAACTCTTAGTTACTTGTGAAAGCTAATAACATGATTTAATTTTCAATGTTTTTAAGAATTTTATAAGAATGTTATTTTCGATTTCTATTATGAAACTAACAAAGTATGACGCCTGTTAATATTTATAAAAATAAAACAGCTTTAAACGTTGTAGTGGAAAGCGGATAATTAATGAAGAAAACTTAAGTTCTTCTTGAAGTTTTCTTTTAAGATCGCAGTTGACGGCGTTGACATTAAAAGCCAAGAAGGCGTAAACATTGCTGCTGATAAGAATATTTTTAAATAAACATACGACATAAATAATAATACAAAACAAAAATCCGTCTCGACTATTGTCTTCCCATTATTTTATAAAAACCTTAATCATCCCAACATCCCTTATATCATATAAAAATACGTCCGAAATATAAAGAAAAAAAGCAACAAAAAGTAAATTATCGGTCCCATCCATTTTTAATATCCTTCAGAGGTCAGCTGGTAAGGTACATAGGAATCTTTTGTGACAAAGGAATCTTTCATTCGTAGAGGCAATAATAAAATGTGTATTTACTTTGTTTATAAGAAAAACATTTTAACAGTATCGTGTTATTTCTACGGACAATATTGCAGTAATAAGGACAAAGCCTAAAGGCGTAGGTAGACCTAACCACGTCTATTACCTGGACATTTATTTGCAGTAGTGGTTTGCCGTGGCTTGACACAAAATGAGTACAAGGATTTTGAAAGGAGAACAAATAGTTATTTATATTAATTAGAATAGCATTTGTTTATTGCATACCAATTAAACGTAAATGTAATGTGTGTGTAAATACCTACTGATATAAATGATATAATTTGCCTCTCTGTAGAGTTATCTCAATGCTACACAAACACATAAAAACATGATTTATACATAAACGTATACCTACTTAGTACTTCTTGTGAAATAAGTAGCTAGATACTTTAGAAATGAGGAAAATTTAAGACTTAATGAATTGTGTATATAAGTAAAATATAATAAGAACAATCACATATATTCTTTTGGCGTTTAGCTTTTTCGGGGAACTTGGTTTCGACTTTTTAATCTAATCTTTATAATTTTAAAAAAGTAAAATTTTTGCGTAAAATAAACGCAAAAATTTTACGTTTTGCATTTATATAATGTGACTCATTAGTAAATAAAATGAAACCTTACGTAAATAATTAATAAATCGCTATTTTGCATAATATTTCACCCGGAACTGAGTCAATTTTATACGCCGTGTTGTAAAACAACATTATATAAAATACCGCTGTGTTCGCCTTTAGAGCTAATAAAGATGCATTAACTACTATAGACATATTGAGTAAAAGCCTCTAAATGCTTTACTACGGGATAAAGGCCCCTTTTCGAATTAAGGGGGATTCAGTAGTTAATCCGCCATGTTGCTCTAATGCGGATTGTACTCGTGGGTCGACCGAACATACTTAAAAGACATATAAAAACATGAAAAGGGTGTAGATTTACAGTGCGGTGTACTATATTATATGTTTTGCAGTGGGACAACTCCTCCTCTCCTTTGCAAGAAAAAGTAAGAAGTATCCCCTCACGTTGCCCGCTTGCTCAGTTTTCTTTACATTTTTTTTTAAGTTTTCTTAATAATATTCAACTTACCGTAGATTATAAATAAATATATATGGACAAATCATACTGATTGAGCTAGCCCCAAAGTAAGTTCGAGACTTGTGTTATGGGATACCAACTCAACGATACTATATTTTATAATAGATACATATATAGATACACATCCAAGACCCAGGCCTATCAGGAAAAGATCGTTTTCCATCATGACCTAGCCGGGGATCGAACCCGGGGTCTCAACGTCGCAGGCAGGCGTGTTGACCGCTGCGCCACGGAGGTCGTCAATGTGTTATTTACCTTACAATTTTGTTTATGACATTCCTTTTCAATTTTCTTGAACTCCTGCTGCATCTTCCTTTGATGTCTGTCCTTTTGTAATTGCTGGCGTTGTTCATCCATATAAGTTTTCTGTAGTTAAAAAACTTTATATAAACACAAAAAAGTAAAAAAAAGTGAGATTTGTATTTGTAGAATTCAAAACATACATGATTGATATCCTTGTCTTTAGAAAGCGAGTTTAAAAAGGCTAAAGTATCTCTGTATTCTTTGTCAACATTCTGTTTTGTTACAGCAACTTTATTCCTCATGTCCTGTTGTCTTTTGTTTAGTTTTTCTCTCTCCATATTGCTCGCACTCGCAGTTTCTTGTAAAGCCTGAGTATAGGCATCTTCCTCAGCTTTCCCTTCATGAGTAACAAATTGTTTAACATATGGTACATCCATCACATCCCTTGTGTTATGATTGTAGATAGATATAGATTTATTCCGTGTCACTTCTGGATCAGTTGACCTAACTGATTTGTCTTTATTACCTGAAACTGTTTATCTAAATTAGTTGCCATTTTAATAGTATAATTCGAAATAAAACTATTTATAAAAATTTTAAAACTACAAGTGACAAGTATTCCAAATGTTTGAGTAATGAATATGAATATTATGTGAAATACAAGTACTTAAATGCCTCAAATTGAACTTATTTCAAAATTTTCTAATAATTGGAAAAGAGCTAATAAAGTATTATGTTTTTTAAATGTTTTTAATTTGGATATCATCATTTAAAAACTAAGGTGACATTGTGTGGTTTGGTTTACATTTTATCTAAACTAATGAAAAGTACAGTCCAACTTATGTATATGTCGCAGTCATCTTGTTAAATCCGCTATTCAATTGAACCACTAGCGCGTTCATTGAATGACGACATTCAATTGAATCACTAGGCCGAATGTTGATTAAACAAACGTCACTCAACGTCCAACTAGTTAGCTGATTGAAACATAGCCCTTTCAATAGAGCGGACGTAA
>DVVJ01001917.1:0-10490 GCA_018234505.1 Junonia neildi neildi
GACAGACAGACAGACAGACAGACAGACAGACAGACAGACAGACAGACAGACAGACAGACAGACAGACAGACAGACATGGCGAAACTATAAGGGTTCCGTTTTGACTAACGAACCCTAAAAATGAATCACCAAATATTTACTAGTTGCTCACCGCAAATCTCGAGAATTGCTGAACAGATTTCGGTAATGCTCTTTTTGGAATGTTCCTTGCAGGACGTGAATGGTTTTATGGAGAGAACATTTTAATAAAATGTTTTGGTTTGTAATTTTCTTAGTCCTAGGAACAACGGTTTTTTTAGAGTAAAACGATAGATGAAACGAACGAACGGCCACCGATTTCAGACTTTCAATTTCTTTCAATTTCAGAGAATTTCAATTGAAAATATATTTCGTCTTTCATCAAAAGGAAAAATGTAATTTAAAGCGTTTTACATTTCCAACGTAAGAAGGTGTCAAAATATTTATGTTACTTAGATAGAAAAAAATGTTTTTATTTGTTTTGGTCACTTTCAAGAGAAATAAAAACAAGATTAATCACAAGTAGCTACTTATAAAAATACAAAAGTAGACACACGCCATAGTTTAATTAACTTTTATATAGTGTGTAAATAACATGCTTTTTCGTGCAGGGTAGTACACCAAGCGAATCACCACGCGGCAGTGGTGGGGAGGTGACACTATCAATACCTCAAAGCAGAAGCTATGGGGCCATCGGAGGCGTGGAGAAGGTTACCTACACGTGGGCGGACATCAACGCCTTCGCCACAGAGGACAGGTCGAGGAACAGAAAGTTCTGGAACTTCTGGCGAGGCTCCTCGGACCGCATGTTCCAGCAGAGGAAGCAGCTGCTTCGAAATGGTAATTTTATAACCTTTTTTACTATGACAGACTTAAAGTTTAACTCAAAACAAGTAGGTTAGAAGAGATAATATGATTTAATATTTAAGAAGCGAGGTAGTCAACCTAGTAGTAGAATTAAATTTAGACTAGAAGTAAGCCAAATTGTAGAAAAGATTCCATTTAGGTAATATGCAGTGAATAGGATCTCCATTGTACCAATTTAAACTCAAATATAAGCCCCAAAACTGCATAGGTGTGCTGTAGAAAAGAAACACACTTGTTTTATTTTTTATAATCTTTAAATGGATCGAAGCTCAGACGTTATAAGATAAAAAAGAAAGATCGATACCTTTAAAATTGAATGCATATCGTTATACTCCACATATCGCGGGGAAAGACCACTTTTCAACCTTAATTGGAACTTGCTTGTACAAGGCTTCATTTAAAATTCAGTTCAGTAATGATTGTTTTTAAATGTAAGGGCATTTTGTAAGACTTTTAAGGGAAATGAAAGCAATGCATATTGCGCTTGTTTGTGTTAGTCACATTAAAGTTTTTAATATTTATACGATTAAAAATATATATAATTTTTTTTATCTTTATTTTAATGGCTTACATCTAAATGATTTTTAGTACACGTTTTTATATTTAAATATGCATTTTATTACACAAAACACAATTTTAAAATAAATGTATGGAAATCCCATAAGTCATAATTACCTCCTTGGATAACTTAATCTATTTAATGTCAGCGTCAAATACGCGCATTTTGTCATTGTTGAATACAAATAAAAAATATAAAAAATATATATTTATCCAACTTTTAAAACCCGTACCTAGACTAGATTTGATTAAGAAGTAATTGAAGTTACTACAGAAATGTATAGAAATTCTTATCAACGCGGTATGCTTACCGTGTTCTTTAGTGTTGGTTCAAAACCATTGGCTATATGGGATACTCATATGCAAGATGGGTATATAACAAGGTTTCTGGACCAAGACATTAAGTCTATGGTATTAGAGATAGGTGGAACTAACGTAAGTACAACATACATTACTTGCCCGAAAGGCAACATGGTATTGGGCATTACTATGCCATTCTTAGTTATGATAGTGAAGAATTTGAAGAAATACTTCTCATTCGAAGTGACCATTCTTGATGAAACGCTTACTCGAAGAAGATTTCGTGTATCGAATTTCCAAAGCAGTACTCAAATATTACCGCTTTGCACAGTTATGCCTATTGGTCTTTCTGAGGGCTGGAATCAGATCCAATTTAATTTAGCGGAATTTACTCGTCGGGCTTACAAGAAACAATTCGTTGAAGTACAGAAGCTTAAAATCAATGCCAATATTCGACTTAGAAGAATTTATTTTACCGAACGCCTTATACCGGAGGATCAGTTACCACCTGAATATAAATTATATTTTCCGTTAACATCTAAACCGGCAAAAGATAAAAAAGGTGTTGAAGAAAGTGTTAATAAAGAAAACGTGAAACCATCTACGTCGGTACAAGCGTTAAAAGAACGTAGCGCTGCACAGAGTCGCGAAAGTTTGAAAAGTAAAGATGATGCAGTAAAGAGTTCTAAAACCTCCATACATTCAGTTAAGAAAGTACCTTCGCAGGAATCTCGAAGAGAATCTAAGACTATTATAGAAACTGTTAAGGAAGAGCCAGCTAATGTAGGCGCAGTAGATGAAAAAGTAGCGGAGGAACCTTTAGAGAATGTAGATAATACTGAGAATATTAAAGAAGAGATTAAAAGCGAGAAGGATGCTGAACTTTCACAAAAACAAGAAGCTTAAGAATTTACGTTTAATATACGTCTTACACAGATCTTATTAATTTTCTGTTATTTATAATTTTTTTACTGTATAAAGGAATAGATTATTTTTAATAAACACCTAATTTTTTTTCTTTTCGCTGGAAATTAGAAGATAGTTTTACTCTCCTAATTCTATTATAATATATTTTAAAATATTAGAATAACGGAGAAACAGAAAAAATGTCACCAAAATCTTATCAAAATCAAAACTTTAGGCGTGAATAAATAATAATAGTTGCAAATAGACAGATTGAACAGAATAACACAATTCAATGAATAGTTATTTGATTTGGACTCTTTTTATTGGCTCTGATGATCCGGAACTCTTAATAAATTCATTTATACATTCACTTAAAGCGTTTCGGGAGGAACTGGTTTGAAAACACGTCGTTCGTTGCGATATGCGTATCTACTACGCTCCACGTGAGAAGCGTAAAAAAATTTAATCGCTTTTAAAATGTCTGTATAAAAGTACTAGTTTTTGCCTGCAGCGTCAAACAATTGACAATTGTTAAAAAAATATCAAGACAATTCAGGAACAATTTTTGTTCACAAGAAACCATATCTGTAGATGTACTTGATTATGTGTTTTTAAAATTTAATGATGGTCGGTTGAGATAAAACCGTCACCAATAAACTCACTCTCACATTTAACCAAACTTAAAAGCACAGAATAGATATAAAGTATATATGTAGGTATATACTATTCTATTACTCTGTAAAAAGTTTTTATAATTTCAAGATGTCTTCCTCTTATATTCTAATATCAGTACCTGGATATAAAATACGTAAACAAGTTTCATCTATTAGAAATATTTTCTAAGGTCCATTTTTTGTTTGGTCGTCTAGAATTATTGATTTGCATATTCTGTGTTTGAATAAATTAATGTTAAATGTGGATTAGGATTAGAAAAGAATAAATTACGAAGGATTTATTAATTTATTTATCGTGTTTTAAGTCAGTTGTATAATAGTGAGCTATAAATACGTATATGTTACTACGGAACATAATACACCACCAAAAATAGGCTTCTAGAAGGAATACATGCTAGTTTGTGAAGATGACAACACCACCATTAGGCGTGGGTCATTTTTATACATGTAACATAAAAAATGCCGAATCTTGTATCATTTGATAGGTATCGCGAAGAATGAATGGAGTCAAGGGTTCTTCGTAAAAATGGTGGATGTATTCCAAAATACATTTTAACATGCTAGTTAGCTTTGCATTAAGCTCAAAAGACACTAATTGAGGTTTTGTTAATAGAAAAATATAAATTTGATATTTCATTAGTTATGACTAGTAAGTCACCTATCCTGGACAAATATTTTGTAACACACTGAAAATGTAATATACATGCCTATATATTATACAAATAGATTTTATTCATATCCTTTTTTAACAGTGAATGGAGCCGCTTATCCCGGCGAGTTGCTCGCTCTGATGGGGTCATCAGGTGCTGGAAAGACTACTCTACTCAACACATTGACCTTCCGAACGCCCAGCGGGGTAGTTTCCAGCGGGACCAGAGCACTCAATGGACAACCAGCCACCCCTGAAGCGATGGCAGCGTTATCAGCATACGTGCAACAGCAGGATCTGTTCATTGGCACATTGACTGTACGGGAGCATTTGGTTTTCCAGGTGAGTGAATAGCTTTGTAATTTTGTTTATAGAGTAAAGAGGAGACAATTTTAGCGGGACAGTCCAGTTTTTTATTAATTTATTCCGTGTTCCGCGAAGTTTTAAAAAATTCCAATTTTTTCGAAATGTCTTCCGTCAAGAGATTTATAAGTTAGAAAACGCTAAGAAAATATATGATTTTTGTTAATTTCTATCTTGATAACTTTAAACGTTGCATCATCGATTTGATGTACAATATCCAAAAAATAAGTTCACTATACGCACACCCCGTCAATAGTTGTTACCTTTATTATTGTGAAAATGTGGCCACCTCATTCTAAAGGCATCATAGTAAACCACACTATGATAGTATGATGTAAGAGTCAAGACGCTGATTTTATAATGCATTAAAGTAGAACGTGACCAGCTATCAGGTTTTGGAATATTTTTTTTATTATTTTAGAATTAATTTAAAACACATTTTGTTAGTTTCATTTATTATTCTTGATCTAACAAGGTCATTGGGTTATGTGTGAGTGACATTCCAAAAATTTTACTACGTGGACACCTACTACTTGATAACATCTTATACTGCTATTCGCCTGAACCCCAAAAAAGTATTTTAGTAGAGGCAGATGTTACTTGTTAACTATGTTGGTACTTGAAATTAATGAATCCATGAATTACAAAATGTTCCATTAGGACAAAAAACACTATAAGCTGAACTCTTTGCTCGTTTAAAGTTACAAGTTGTTGATTATATATTAATTCTAATTATTACATGCATATAAAACTCACGAGTTGACGTGTCTGTCTATCTGTCAGTACCACATCAATTCAGACAGTAATTTCAATGTCTACTAAACGTCAAAATAGATTTAAGTTATAAGTGAAATCTTAATATAAGCACTAATATAGTTATCACTTATCAGTTCTAATATCTGTGTAATTTTACCTGTATCTGATTACTATTTTTTCACTAGACATAATCAATGTACCTATCTAAGTAACTAGTAGTTTATGAGTTACTTTAAATACAACAACATTGTTGTGGGCGTTTTTATTTAAAAATATCAGTTTGGTAATCGTGGTCTAGAATTTTGAAAATCCTAACAATCCCTATTTTAGTCCATTGGAGTTTTATTTTTGCCACAAAACGTATTAAGTAGTTAACAAACTTTAATGACAATAATGTAAGAAACAAAAAACAGACAGAGATTCACAATAGAAATAAACTTCTCATGATTTTTGTTACAATCTGAAATCATACACAACACAAAAAGTTTAAACACGAAAAATATCGATGTAAAATATTATTTCATACAATTAATCTGTATATGCATGGACCCCGTTACTTTAATTATATCTCAATTTGAGGTTGATTTTTTGTTGCTTGTTTACAGATCATCTTTCACCTTAAGCTTTTAAACCACTTTGTCATGTTAAATCTTTTTTGTAACCGCATTCCGGTCTCCGGTTAGTCGGAATATATTATTTGCAAAGAGTCCAATAACCTGGTCTTGTCATTATAGTACTGTGTTATTAGTGTGAGGTGTCATTACCGGCTTTTCTATATTATTATTTATGATTTATAGGTAATTTATATTGGCGTCGACGCGGTGTTGGTATAATAACTTGCAAAACGACAATGTGTTTGAAATTTGTAAAATTTTAAAATAATACGGTTTATTTTATTTAAAAATCATAAAGAATTTTGTTGTAGTTTTATCGTCAGTCAAGTCAGAAATATACGGTTAGTATAAAATACTGTCAATATTCTGATTTTTTTAATTTAAATAACAAACAGTGGTAACTTTACAGCTGTGGAAAATTTTTAGGTGATAAAAAATATGAACGAAACGTAGTGACAATATTAAAAGGTCGTTACCTAGTTACTTATTGAGTATAAAAGCCTTAATGTTTTTCGGTCAATTTGTTAATTTTTTGGTTTCAATTTAGGATTTACGTGAGTAATTATATTTTTTTAAGATAATAGTAATATTAGAGAGTGGAGCCTAGAAAGTGTTTATCTAATAATGGCGACGACAATGGTATTTCCAATATTAAGATTTTAAATTAAATTGGTTTGAAAACTTCCAAATAAAAACTAATTTACTATCCTGTCCTTTAGTGCGAGCCAACTGTTTAACAGGCTATACCCCTAATTAAAAATAGTCTCTGAAATTTTTAACACTCACAGAATTTAAGAAAAATGAATCGAGGGAGAATACGCTAAACATTGCAGTAGTGTAGGTGCGAACGCGGATTGGATCTGTTAGTCATACCAACATACAAGATTATTGTTTTAAAATAGTTACTACAACGACCAAACGGATAGTTTTACGCCTTATAAATTAATTTCAAATATGTAGTTTTACATTAAGTTAATCTAATTCAAGCTCTCGTGGCGACAGCGCTCGGAGGCCTTGACTCTTGAAGCAGTTCCGACGAATTTTTTATCAATTCGAACAGGAATTTCGTAAATAACTTGAATTCGCTAATAGATTCATTCCATTCATGTTCAAGTTGCTTTAAGTTATGCAATCTTTGATCTCTGATTTTACCTTCCAGCGATGATGCGACTTTTCATTACTATGCTACGGGGCCTTCTGAATTTTCCTTTTTAGATAATTAGTTTTTTTTAATGGGATAGGGTGGCAAACGAGCTGACAGATCACCTGATGAAAAGTGAATGCTGTCTATGGATCATTTGGGAAACTAAGAAAAGAAATTTCTTTTTTTGCAAGCGTCGCCTCAAATGTGGGAAATTCGTGGGCGGTTTGCACATCGTCCTACATTTTCCAAGATGCCTAATTGTTTAAAATATTGTCTATAATTCTATATCAATCTATTTCATATTTGACTTATTTTGCAACAAATTCCTACTCCCATAATTCGTTGCACGTTCTCTATGGTATCATAACAATATTTGTGTGTTATGTTCTTCTCACGACCGAGTAACTGTTTAATTTGAAACTCGACGTCCGATGTTTAGTAAATATGAACGCAGATGTGTAATTAAATAACGTTTTTCTGTATGGGGAACTGACTGTCTTATTTTTATCTCCGAAGCAATTAGCTGCGTTTGTTAAGTAAATATTTCTTGATCCGCTGCTGGACCTATTTTTAAAAGACTTAGTAGATTAATGAAACGTGTACGTGATTAAACATGTTTGTTTATCGTTCATAATGTGTTCATTGATTCTTTACATTCGTTTTCAAGTTGTAACATAATTTCTCTATCATTTACAGTTGTAGTTGTAGGTATCTGTTGCCTAGTTATAAGCAGACTTACTAAATTAAAATTACAGATATAGGGGGGACCAAATTAAATATTAGAACGGTTTACTGCGGTTGGCATACCATATAAATAATACCGTAATAACCTTGTCGAACCGCAATCCGTGGAGAAAAACGTGCTTTAAATGACCCTCAAATGAAATTGAACTTTTGTTCACCCTGAAATAGCCTCAGTGAACCGAACTTCATATCAACCATCACTAAATTCATGAGTATCGTAAATCCTATTTAATTTCTCATACACGTGTCTCTGTATCTGTTTTCTCTATTATTAGTTGTTTACGACTAAACTACTGTTAGATTAAATGAAGCCGTTATTATTTCCTTATTTGCTGTTATTTTCCAATATATTAAATGTCATTTCGATTTATAAATTACTGTGCAAAATTTACGATCGAATATTATATCTACGTATCTCAAAATCAATCAAAGATAGCAATAAAACAAGCTGATTTTAATAGAAATGTCGCCATGACAAAATCATTACTGGAATAAGATTTTAAATTAGAAAAAAAAACAAGCATGTCTGATGATATCATTACGATATTAGTCGAAGACAAGTCAACGGGAGAGAAAGAAATGATATAATTGTGATTGATGCGCGGTGCTGGAACCGGTTTGCGAGGAAATTTTATATGTTACAAGCAGACCGCCCCGGCTTCGCACGAGTTTTACTAACTTTTTACAAAATGTAATATAGGCTATGTACCGACAGTAGTGTAGCTTCCTAATAGTGAAGTTTTCAAATCGGTCACGAAGTTTCGGAGACTGTTAATTTCAAACTAATAAACAATCAAATATTTCCTTTTTATTATTATATTATATTAGTATAGACTAGCTGCCCGCGACGTCATCCTTGCTGGTGATGGTTGTGTGTAATTGCAACAAGATCTCTGACTGTCTCGGGGAAACGCACCCAATGTCCTAATCTAAGGCATATCACCATTTCTTTTGGCCAAACCTATTCAGCTGTGAAAAAGCGAGAAAAAAGCAGAGTTACAAACTTTCGCCTTTATAAAATTAGTAAGATAAGAAATTAACAATAATATTGCGGAATTTTTTTTGACACATTTTATTAGTGTGTACAATACTCTGGTACATTATTAGATCTATCTCGTAAGGTTCCGCTAGTAGGCTGCGGACGTGCTGCGAAGGTGAGTGCAATCTCATATAACCCGCCATCCCCCCCCAGGTGTCGGGTATATATGAAGATTTACCCTGCGTCAACAAAAAAAAAAGGTTCCGCTAGTGTTTGCAATGTGAGCACCAACATGTTTTTATTGGGGACATCCCATCACCTCTAAAATAATCAGTGTTTCTCTACTACATTATGATATACATATGAATTTATAAATCTTCCCCTTGAACTATCTCTATCTATTAAAAAACCGCGTTTAAATCTATTGTCGTTTTAAAGGCTTAAGGGACAGACAGCGGAAAGTCACTTTGTTTTATACTATATGATTGCCCTTATTGAGGTTGTTATCATAACCGAAGCTTTACTCAGCACGCATCACAGTAATTAAGACAGGCCATGTCGCCGCACCGCATTCCACGCTATTGTTGCATTCGACGCGTGCTCATGTATCAAGTCTTTAGTTTATGTTTTACGTGGGTTCAACGTTTAATGCCCTTTTTGTTGTTACTACTTCTTAATGTCAGTGGTTAATATGATCTGTACATTATACGTAACAAGATATATCCAATGAGCTTTGACGCAAAATTTGTAAGGTACAATAAACATGTATTGCACAAGGCATTGTGAACATTTACTCTTTATGATGCTTAGAAGTTGGTGTATAGAGGCCATACTGGTTGTTTTATGTAATGTAAATTAGAAAGATATTAGTAACCTATATTATACATTAAACCTAAAGAGTTTGTTGTAAATCATGATGAGATTTACTTTTTATACGATTGGAAAAAATATTGTGTTAGCTTGCTCGTTTACTGAAGGAACATCATGATACCGTACCAGTGAAATAGTAACCATAAAACGTCAACCACACATAGGGTTATATGTGTCGAAGTTAAACCAAGTGAAAACGCGAGGCATACCTAGAACTTAATTCACTTAATACAATGCCAAAATCAACGAAAACGATTTAGCCGTGGGCAGTGTTTTGCATACACAGGTCGGCGTAATTCGCATTAAAATTTTCCTGATTTCAATCATTATAAAATTTTGCCCAATCAATCTTAGGCATATTAGCCGAAATCATTAAACGATGATTGATGTCACGATATACGTATTTTCCTAAACAGTTCTTAAACTTTGGTTTCGTGCAGTTTTAGAAGTTACGTTTTGCGCCGATTGGCTTTGTCAGCGTATTGTTCTCAACCAGGGAAAAAAGTAAAGAGTAGTTCTTTCAGAAAGACAATTAGGTAGGAAACTTACAATTTATCCAGATCGAGAATAGCTTCATCATTTATTGCCTTAGCAGTGGGTTATTATTAGTATTTTACACGCTTTTATTTAGTTTCACCTGTCTCGGTTTGTAATTAAATATTGCAAGTTAAATTTGATCCACTTCCCGGTTGCTGATATTGCATGCATGTGTAATTCAGATGACAGTGCAAAATCATTAATAAAATAGACTTTATCACTACGTGCAGTAGGGTAAATCGACCATTTATCGGACACCTAAGACTTGTAAATTTTGTTCTGATAATATTAGATTTTTGGTTAAAGTTATTAAAAAACTGTAAATGTCACATTCAGCGCTATATTTTCACATTGCTGAAATTATCGAATAATAACTCGTAAATAAAAGGAAGAAAATTATACAAAACAATAAATGATGGAGAGTGATAAAAACGTATTTGTTCCTAATTTCGGCCACCTTTAATACATTTTCCATATTCCGGCCACTAACAAGCCTATTTTCGGACACTTT
>DVVJ01001918.1:0-10490 GCA_018234505.1 Junonia neildi neildi
CCTGAAAAGAAAAGTATGTTTACATTATACAACATAAACACTTGACTCTAGAAATAAATAGTATTAAAATATTTCGAAACTCGAAAAACTGGTTTTTTTACACGTAACACATTTTTTAAACGATCCAACCATCAACATACTACATCAATAAATGAAAATGGTCTAAAATATGAGATTAGAAAAGTGTACCCTTGTAACCTACGGACAGGTATATAGATGGAGATGGGTTACTATATGGGTTACGTTTTGGCTACGGAACCATATAAATGCTCGACTTTTAAATTTCATCCGAGTCCTCCAGTTTTATAGATGCCCTTATGGTTAAGATATGGATTGCATACTTGTATAATTTTCCATAATATGTATTTGCTTTCAGTCTACAGTCCAAGGGCCTCAAAGTCCTTAACTAATTTCGGATTTATTTTACACTGTCTTTTTTTCTCGATAAACGTGACCTTTTCTATTTACTCACAGAAGTACCTCCCCAACCAGATATAATAACCGCAGTTCCTGGTTCAATGGCTTCCTCCTTTTTTGCCAGCGGAACTGCTTTTCTCTTCTCGCCATCAATTTGTATGGGGTCTTTCAACGTTACGATAGCTACATCGTAATCTATCGTTTCTGCATTGTACTTCGGATGTACGGTGAAGTTCTTAGTAACAGACTCCTCGTTATTTTCGGAGTCAGCGGATCCAGTCCTTACATGTACTGCTGTAATGCTATGAAAGTAAAAAATGTATAATATTTAACTTCTGTGACATATTGCTTTGAGATAAAATTCACTTAAAGCCTATAAACAAAATCTTGGCATAGTTCTTATTAATAGCATTTTACACAAGACTAGGTGCTACAGTTTTAAAAAAAATATTTCAGAGAAATAATAAACTCATTATATTATAAAGAATGAAAGTAACAAAGATAAAATTATTTATTTAAAGCAAAATAATGCTCACTTTTGTAAACAATGAGCCGCAGTGAGAATAGTATACTCGTCAAGAATTGAGCCCCCACATACTACATAATAGTTTTCACCCTCAACTTCTGAAAGCAATCGAGCCTGATATGGTACACTTTCAATATCAACGTCGTAACCACCGACTATTTTATGACCCTTGGATCTTTGATGCTTTTGTCTTTTACACGACACATCTGAAAAGGGAAACATTATTACTGATGTACAAACAAAAATTATAAAGCGTGGGAGAGCCATGTATTTGTACGAATGGGCCGGCTCGATCGGAGTGATACCACAGCCCCACAGAAAACCGGCGTAAAATGACACTCGCGTCATGTTTCGCCGTGTGAGTGAGGTTACCAATTCCCCACCCCTTATGAATCCATTTCCCATCCATATCCCCTAAAAGGCCGGCAACGCATTTTGTGGCACCTCTGCTGCTGCAAATTTCCATGTGCGGCAGCTTTCGCTTTCCATCAGGTTATCTGTCATCTCGTTTGCCCCCTATACCATAAATATATATACCAATAAAGTAATATATACCCTTTAATATTAAGATGCTGAAGAGAAGTCCACAAATAACAAGTACCTTCATTCTTCAAGTACTGAAACTACAGTACAAAATATTTTGTAACCACGGAGTTTTTATAGATAATCTACCAAAGAGTAATTGGAAAAATGTAGATATGTAACACGAGTAAAATCGTTATTAAAAAGACATTTATGTTAAGTACATTTTGATTTGATAAAAAAAAAATACAACTATACGACAAAGCAAATACTTAGAAATACAACTACTCTTAATACTATAATAACTTGAAAAAAATCTAATTCAGAAGCAAAGTTATTAGCTAAAACCATTTATTTCTACATTTTGAAGTATTTGTCAAGCAGGTAAAGTTTGGTATCGATACCAATTTCAACGTTTTTTTTTATTAAGTGGCACTGACTTCGAAAAAGAATATTACGTCATATTAATACGGCGGATTCTCCAAAATGGCGGACTTGTTATTTTTTTGCACTATCACAATATGGGGATCAAATGAAAAATAAAACTGCGCCAAGAAATAAGCACACTGTGAACTGTTATTTATCATATGCTTAAATTTTATATCAATTGGGAACGTGTGGGAAATAATAAATAAAATACCATATGTTTTCTTTAACAATAAGTTATAATGGCATAAATGCTGTCAATTACTTATTAGTAATTACAATGTACAAATTGCTTTTCCTGGTGTAGAAACGTAAATATTTGAGGAGTTTTCCTAGTATTATCTAGAATAAAGCTTGTGAGTTTTCAGATTTTGATTTCCTAGTATCCATAATATGATATCCTTTAGAGTTAGGTTTTAATTCAATCAGATAAAAAGTCGAAAAGATGTAGTCACGAAAATAATGTCATTATCATTTTTTTTAAATTATTATCAATACACTGACTTTTATTTTATAATGCATTTATTTTTTTATCTCTAAGTAGCTTTCGCTTCCGGATCCACCCACTAATTTCGTTAATCTAGATAAATATTAATACATTGGATAGCAAATGAATCGCACCACCTGCTACATTGGCACTCATTTCGATTTTCTCAAAAACTATAAAGGTTACAGTTAAATAAAATGAATTAAAACACATTGGCATCAATCAATTAATTATATTGAGGATTTTTTAAAAAAGAGTCGTTTTTCAGTCGTAATAATCAGTGGTTAACGTAAAATGAAACAAAATTTAAAGATAGAAACTATAAAAAAAATTAAAAAAAAACAACATTTTTGGCAACTATTCAGCGTTCCCTTTTCTTGCTAAGATTAGTACTTGAATCCTCGTATTCATTGATTTTACGAGCCTGAAAACAAAACCTTGAAGAATTGCATTTTATTCATTATTTATACATTAACCCTGGGAAAGCCATGCATAACCATGGGAGAGCCATGCATTTGCACGAATGGACCAGCTCGACCGGAGTGATACCACGGCCTCACAGAAAACCGGCATAAAATGACGCTTGCGTCCTGTTTCGCCGCGTGAGTGAGGGTACCGGAGGCCCAATTCCCCACCCCTTCCCCATAATTTCCCCGTCCATACCCCCTAAAAGTCTCGTCTTCTTGTATCAGTTTGGTTTCTTGCCCAATATATCCTACATCTACTACCACAGTGTCTGCGAGGATCTTAGCTACAGTCATGAGAAGTCAGTCCACGTGTATGGTACCTTGGTTCACTGAAGGTTAACGCTGTATGTGCGGCAACGATGACGCCGTTCCAGATCATTACAGATCTTCCTCCATGATCAACAGTTTCCTCTATCCAACAATAAAAATAACATGCTCTAAAGTGACGCTATACTTTCTAATGTTGACACTTCCACGTAGGCTCAGTTTGGTCTCATTAGTGTAGAGTACCTACACTACGCTATCTTTCAATGATTATGATCTCGAGCTACTACAAGTCGAGCTCGACGGTGAGCTACCATAAATTCTGAATCTATTGCATCTTTTTTGAGTCAGGTTCCCTTAAGCACGTCTCCTTCAATCAGCACCTGAACTTACGACCACTTGTCGTACGTCACAGACTTTGTTGAACTTAAACTGCGTCAGAGCGGCTATTTTATAGGACAGGGACGTGGAGCAATACCTGCTCTGAGTAGTACTACAGCTTGAACTGCTTTCTGAGGTGTTATGTCCATCACTGACCGATAAAATTTGCAATAATACACACAATCTAAACAAACGATGACAAAAACAAATGAAATGAAAAGAAATATCCGATGTTAATTTTTGTAGCAACAATAAACGCTAATCACAAACTCTAGTGAAAACAGACCAAATCGTTAACGTCGTGTTTGTTGTTTGATTACACTGTATTTTTTTTGGTATTTAAAAATAATTTTTTGGTTATTTAAATCCTTATAAGACGTTCTTTCTGAAAATATAACTTTGGTTGTTATATGTTTTAAACTTTTTGAGAAAATCGAAATGCCCAGAGAGCGGGTGGTTCGATTTATTTGCTATCAAATGTAGTTAGGGAGAATATTCAAAAACTTTATAAAGAATCGTACTTGTTAACTTGAATTAGCGTGCCTAGTATATTGTGATTCGCTCTAAATTGTGTAATTCTCAATGAATACTTCCTTCAACTTGTTTATTTATAATGTCGTGTTATTTTACACAAGGAAAAAATATTTAACTTTGTATCACAGCGGGATTTGAACCCGCATCTTCCGCATCTAGTCAATTAAGCTATAAATCGCACCACACTACACTACATTCTTGATCTGATGATTTTATAGGTAGCCTAAGTGACCGTAATACAATTTAATGGACTTTTAAAAAAGCTTCTAACTATTAACATTCATGTTACAAGAAATTATTTGACCAGAGACGACACTATGCTATTTCAAATAATTACTTTATTATTTCGTGTTACTTCACACGTCGAATAATAACATTAACCGATTCAGTGCCGTATCAAAATCATAACCTTATAAAATGACACGCCAGGTGCGTAATAGGCTCCCCTAAATTAATTTCTGCGCAAAGTAATAAATAATAAATAAATAAGTAACTCTTCACACTCAACAGCCACTCAGTAAGATCATTGGATCTTGTGTCGGGAGTCCGGAATACACACACATCACAAAGACAAACACCCAGACTACGACAGACATCCATATGGTCAATACAGATGTCTGTCATGACCGTTAGCGATTTAGCCAGTTGCAGTGGCCACTGCGCCAACACTGTCGTCAAAGATAATAATTCCAATCAGTAATGATTCCAATATTCAATTTAGAGTACCAAAGGCTACTATTTACTGTCAGAGAGATGAAAAATATATTTTAAAAAGACATTAAAACTTTTAAGAAATGCGTGTGACGTATGATTTAACTTTTTTTACGTCAAATCAAAGTTTCCATTTACGTTACTACCACATGAGTAGACAAACCGTAGTTACTATTGTCGACGTTTTATCTAAGGTCAGATTTTTGATATGGTCACGATCATGTACATACAAATGTAGTAAATGGTTTTTCGTCTTTGTAATAATGGTATAATCCGCCGTAACATGCACTACTATCACTTACACTTATCATTTAAAAAAAAAAACAAATTAAGAACAGCTCGACAAATCTGTGCTAACTTCACATAAATAATTTCCTAAATAGTCCAACCAAAGCCTAAACATTTGGTTTGGATACGTAATCCTATTCTTGAGTTATCAAATTGAAGCCAAAAGTAACATTTATTCATATGTGTGTATATAGATTTTCATCAAAACATGAGAACGAAAGATTTTATCAAAAAATTGTTTTTGTGCGACATGTTTCCAATATGGCGACATGAGCGATAAAGATATCAAGTGGCAAGACAAACTTTCGAAGGAGCATGTCAAAATTAACAAGATCACCAATTTTCAAATCTCTTGGTAAACTGGGCAAAAATATCAAAAATTGTAGCGTGATAGAGAATGAAAGCGGGGGCGTCCATAAATTACGTGAGGTGTTTTTTTTTTTTTAATTTTCTAACTAAATACTTTAATATATTAAAAGGACAGGCATGCTATTACAACGTTATAGATGCCATTTTGCGGTTTTTGACTGCCGCTCACATGTGATGTGAGCGAGCCAGGGATAGTGAATCCTCGTTTCGTCAACAGCAGTTGAAGGATATGTATACCATGTACATATGTGTAGGTATACTCTCTGTAATTATTATGAACCTTGCTACTATATCGTAAATCACCCTCTCACGGGCTCTCGGTCCAATAAATTATTATTATTGAACTGACATACCTTAAGCAATGTCACGTAAATTAATTAAATAAAATTAACAAAAAGAACGAAAATGAAATGAGAGGAAACACATTTTTGCAAATTAGAAACTGTCTTTATTAAATTTTTTGTTCAATTAATATATAAGGATATAAGGGTCTTAAAATGTAATTTTTATTTTGAAATTCTTCATCACTTTGTTTCAGTTCATATATGCTTATTCACGTTATCAAATACTTAGTAAAACAAATTGACTGTTTACTAGCACGGCCAATTTTTTATAAACCAGAAACTTTCTTGATCCAATCGCGTATTTCGTCGTTTGCTACTTTGGCGTATACGCCGGGGTAGCCTTTGCGCGCGCAGCCTATTCCAAAAGATACGATTCCGATTAAGGTTCCAGTGTCCTTTACTACAACAGGTCCTCCAGAATCACCCTGAAACATGATATAATATTGTTATGTACTCATAACTATTTCCAATACGTAAAAGAGTAGCTTTTTATATTTTCTATAAAGTAAGAGGGTCCTTAAAAAACCTGACAAGAATCCTTTCCACCTTCAGGAACCCCAGCACAAAACATTCTCTCAGTAATTATTTCATATGATTTACGGCATTCTTCGTTTGAAAACGTAAATACTTCAACTGCCTTTAAATTGCCTCTGGTAAGCGCCTTAAAATTGTTTCTTTGTGCCTAAAAAATGACGTTTACATGATATAATATATTTTTTTATTTAAGAATATAAGCAATCGAAATTAGTTATTCACATTTAGGGCTCTTCCATAAAATAAAGTTTTTAAGAAACATTCTGTATCTTAACACCTAACATATTCGCTCTGCTAATTTTGCTGTTAAATTTATTAAGTTTGAGATTGTTTTCATAGTTTTCTTATAATTTTTTTTACGTGTTTTTTTTTTTGTTGAGATACTCGTATATCATCTTTGTTATTTACTTACGGAAGTACCTCCCCATCCAGATATAATAACTGTGGTCCCTGGTTCGATAGTTTCACCTTTTTTTACCAGAGGAGCTGCTTTTCTTTTATCATCATCAAGTTTTATGGGGTCTTTTAAAATTACGATGCCTACATCATAATCTATCGTTTCTGCATTGTACTTTGGATGTGTAGTAAAGTTGCTAGTAACAGATTCCTCACCACCCTCGGAGTCAGCGGACCCAGTCCTAACATGTACTGTTTTGACACTGAAAAATGAAATGAAAAGCATATTTCAATTGTAACTTGTTTTAGGTACTAAATACAACCTAGCTATAAAATAACATTCACTTAAAATCTATAAATTAATTACTAGTCGTTCTTTTAAAAGCACAAGGGTAGGTCACGGTTGTTGTAATTGACGTGCTGTAACACTATTTATACAAATCCTTTCAGAGAAATAAAACTTATTTAATTCTAAAGAATGATCGTAACATGACATAGACATGACATATTATTTATTTAAAACAAAATAATACTTACTTCATTAAACAATGGGCCGCAGTGAGAATAGTGTACTCATCAAGAATTGAGCCTCCACATACTACATAATAGTTTACACCCTCAACTTTTGAAAGCAATCGAGCCTGATATGGTACACTTTCAATATCAACATCGTAACCGCCGACTATTCTATGACCCTTAGATCTTTGATGGTTGTGTCTTCTACACAGAACATCCTTTAGTAATAAAACGTTGAACAGAAGTGCTGAAATAACGAGTACCTTCATTCTTCAAGTACTGAAACTGCAGTACAAAATATTTTGAAACCATGAAGTTTTTATAGGTAATCTACCAAAGAGTAACTGGAAAAAATATATCTATGTCATATGAGAAATAATCACTATTAAAAAGACATTTATGTTAAGTACCTTTTGATTTGCGTAAAAAATCTATGCATGTACCTACTAATTAGAAAATTCCTAGAGCAACTATTCTTGAAATTTGAAGTGAGAGTTACGTTTTATTTTAAGAAATACAACAAACGGATGAAATCATCCTCGGTTACTAGCTAATAAGTAAAGTAAAGTAAAGCAACCTATCAATATTCTACTGTTGAGCAAAGGCATCTTCTCCCTTTATGGAGAAGGTTCAAGAGGTGCTATCCAGGGTCAGATGATGAAGCCGGAAAGTCATGGGTAATTCTGGGTAAACTCGATACTTAAGCGTCATAAGTCACAACCGATGAATTTTACTACAAGTCTCGCGCAGTTATATCCGCGTTTATATTATTAAAAAAACGTTCTATACATTTTGTACTCTAATATAATTATACTTATAATTTGAACACTTTGTTGTTTTGAACATTCAAAACAACAAAGTGCAAACAAGACTTGGTAATTTCTGCATTTTAAGTTTAATTTACCTGTTTCTTCAACGTTTATTTTACTTGTTTCAGTTATATTCTATGAAATATACAAAATAAATTATTATTGACACTTGATAGATCCTTTGCTTCAAGCGTTATTTATGCGTTATTTATGCTATAATTTTAATTATGCTTTTTTTTAAGAAAAACAAAAATTATACTACAACATACACTTTTGTGTATGGCATACGAAAAACTATGTACAGCGTCAAAAAAAAAAGACAAAAACTTCAACCACCATCCATTTTTTAATACAAGTATTTTAACATTTTATAGTGAATATATAATTAAAATGGGTATTCTGTGTCGAAAAAGAAAGTTAAAATAATAAATAACAAAAAAAAACCGACACCCAAATAAACAGTATCAAAATGTCTAAACGAATAATTTGAAAATTTAAAAAATATACATATATTTAAAGCACAAAACAAATCATTTATGATTTCATTCCGAGAATAACAGAGGACTTCAAAGATTTTACATAAAGAACCTTTATTTAATAAAATAAATAATTTTGAATAGAGATATTTTGTACATTATTTTAGACTCCAGAGTTAATTCTGATCCACATTCGCACTGAAGCTACACTTTGATATATGCCGGGAATCCCTGGACGGGCGCAGCCTGCGCCAGTGGATACTATATCGATTTGAAGACCAGAATCCGTCGCTACAGCTGGACCTCCGGAATCACCCTAAAGATGATTGTTTGAAATTATTAGAAGAAAAAGAAATTAAAATACTCGTATTTACATATACGACGTGATACTTCACTACTTTGGTACACTCAGGAAAACCATAAAATCTTTAATCACTTAATTAAAGAAACACTTAATTAAAGAAAGAAAGAAATGAAATATAGTTTTTTAGATTTCAAAAATGAAAATGAAAAAGAGATTGGCGAATACCAGATTAAAGAGCATTCCACAGTCTAATTGCCTTTACCGTTGAAGAATTTATATAATATTATATCTTACAGATAGGTAAGATATAGTAAATATAAATGTTTGAAAAAGCATTTAATTAAACATTTTGAATTGAAATATTCACCTGACAGGAGTCTTTGCCACCTTCGGGCACTCCGGCGCAAAACTGCCGGGACGTGAGCGTGCGGTAGGTTTGACGGCATTCGTCGTTTGATATAGTTGGGATTTGCACGCCCAACAAATTTTCACTGTCCGTTCCATTTTCCTAAAATTATGATTGAATACTCTTTATTAGCTTGACATAATTAAATACAAAAATACTCCATAAATTGCCATAATCAATATTTAAACTATATTTTTTATACATTAAAATTTGAATTAAAATAAAATTTTGCCAGGAATGGTGTGATCCGACATCGCACGACTATTACTGATAAGTCACAATTTGAGATTTCTGGAAAACAATATATATCTACGCTGTACATCTGTACATAAAATCACGCTATATAAAAATTGTAAGTAATTGAACCTTTCGAGTTGCTGTTAAATGTTCATAAAAAAAGTAACCATTGAGATTTCATGGTAATAATTGGATTATAACATATTGTATTAAAATACTAGCTGCTGCTTACGATTTCTCCCAATTGTATGTTACAGTATTTCCACGGAAACTGAATTTTTCGGGATAAAATGTAACATATGACGTAATTTAAGGTATAAGCCGCTACCATTTATATCATTTTCAGTGAAATCGGTTCAGCCGTAATACCGCGAAAGAGCCACAACATCCTACACTTTCAACTTTATAATAATAATTAATAAGACGAAGAAGTAGAATAAGATTAAAAATATCGTAATACTCACACTAGTGTCTCCCCAACCAGTCACTAGGATATTGGTCCCAGGCTCAATAGTACTGTTTGCGGCCGGTAATTGGACAACTCTAGTATTTTGTTTATCAATTTCTATCCCATTTCGTATATATACCAAGGCTACATCATAATCGCTATTTATTGGATTATAAAACGGATGCAGAACATAACTAGACGTATTGTACTGAGTACCGCCGCTGTTAGCAAGAGTACTACCAGCTCTTACATAAATTCGCATTACCCTGAAATAATATACTTTATAATTTTGTTTCTGCTAAGAAATTACATTAAACTGTTTAACTAAAATTAAACAACTTTTTAAACGCATTCTTTTAATAAATTATTTTAGTTACTTTAGAGAAAAACATAAAATATAACCTGAATACACAGTATCAGTGTCAGGAAGTACTCTTGGATAACAGAATATGTTCCCAAGAATTATAAGAACAGAATCGCCATCACAAAATCATCATCTTATTTTTAGACCGTTATAACGTCTCGTGAATAAATGATCATTTTTCATATTGGTCTAAGAGCCCGTGGGAGATCGTCCTTCACCGATCTGATAACCAGATGAGACGTATTTTTTATTAAATATTTTTTA
>DVVJ01001919.1:0-10490 GCA_018234505.1 Junonia neildi neildi
CATTATAATTACCGACACGCAAAATTAAAATTAGTCTTTAGTGTTACTATATTATAAACGTAACTGAACAACCTTAATTTTGTCCTAACATGTGTTTGATAGTAATTATTTTTTCTTTAAATATTCATGACTTTTATTGTTCCTTAAAAACTTGTATTTCTGTTTCTGTTACTTCAGGTGTTAAATTTTCAAAACCCAGTTTTTACCTTATGCTTAAATCATTCTAAGCAGGTGTGCTATATCTCAAAATGATCAAATTATTAGAGTTGTGCGTTACTAAATCACTTACCTGTCCATTGAATAATTACAATATAAAATTTAATATAAAAAAGTAATGTTTTTATTAATTTGTCTTCACAGAGGAGGAAACATCTCCCGGCGCGGAGAAGACCGGATGTCCCGTGCGAGTTCCGCGGGCGGACGACGAGACGTTCCAGGCCTTCTTCACACCGGCACTGCAGCAGGAGAAATCGCAGCCTGCTGATGTCGAGGTCGATCTAGACGCTATCGACAGCGGCTCGAGGCAACTGTGAGTGCAATTTAGTAGTTAGAGGATTACTATAAGTTATGAAATAATCAGTTAGATCAGTTTGAAATTGTTGCCTGAATGCAGTAGTAGGTTGGTAGTATAACAATTGAGAAGAAATGTAAGCAGAAATTGGGTTTATTAAAAGTTAATGATGTGATCCTGGCCTATTTCGGTCACGGCGATTGTCTCCAGCTGCGATTTTGACGTTAATTTTTCATATTTAATCAATTAAACCTTACAGTCTGGCGAGCGAATGGGCGCGGCGTGCGAAGCGCGAACGACGTCACGCCTCGTCGCGCAACCCGCTGCGAGCACTCGCGGCGCGTACGGACCTGCGGCAGGAGTACCTCGCGCAGCCGCTCACCGCGCGCGACCAGATGCTCAAGGAGAAGAGTGAGTACCACATAATTATATAATAAGATAATGCCTTCGGCCGTGTGTCGTATGCATCCGTTTCATACGGCCGTGAGGAAGACGGCAGTCCGGGTGTGGCCTCGGACTGCCAACCATAAACAAGGGGTGTGGTTAGGGCGAGATCAGATATAATTAGATCTTTAACGTTAAGCTTTTAGATTGATGTCAATTGATGGAAAAGGTCTGTTAATGATGAAAATAATAGAAGACCATGATAATAATACAAGTCGATAAAATTATCTACCATTAGTGCCCAATCAGATTGTACGTAATAAATAAATTATTATATTTTACCAATTTTTTGATGTATAAAATTTTATATTTATTATATAATATTAATTCCTATTCACTTCTCCCCCAGTAACAGCAAACTGCGGTCTAGCAGCCGAGGCGTTAGCAGCACTTGCAAGTAAGGAGGACTTCTCCAACGTGGCGTTACGCAGCGCGGCGACGCCTCACACGCTCAATAACGGCGTGAAATCGCTCATGCTGTTGCACGTTAAAGGGCGAAGACGAGTACAGGTATGTGTTTGAATTTTTTATTTGGCTGGTATGGGTTGTTTTGTGACACTTTTTTAATGTGTGGTTATGGGGTAAGAGTGTCTGTAATTAATGTATGGAATAAATTGTTCCATATTTTATAAATAGTAGTTCTGTAATTGCAATTTTGTATAATAATTATTTGTATGATAAAACTCTGTATTATAATGTTGTGGGTTAAAGTGTTCGTGTTTTTGGTTTCTACATACATTTAAGGAAATTAGGAAAATCATCACCGTCAGTACTGTAATCCGACCTTCCTATAATTATAATTATGTTACACAGTGTAATGTGATAATAATGTTGAGGTGAATATAAAATTGAAATATTTAGCTCGATTAAACATTGCGCGTTTCTTATTTTATATAAAAATAAGGTAGTATTGTGTATAAGGAATTATTAACACCAAATCAATATAATAAAAAAATACTAATTTGGTGTTAATGACCGGAGTACGAATAACAATATTGATTGTACGACAATCGTGAGAAATTCAACGCTTTATTAATTACAAGGATATTTACGCAGTTAATATTCAATACGGAAATGTATTTTATGACAAAGAACATATTACATTACGTGGGTTTTATTACGTCGCGGAATTTATTTGAATATTTATGTTGACAGTTTATATTATTTATACGGAACTGCGGGCAATTTCCTTTTTAAGACAAAAGTATAATTGCGACTGTCACCCAATATTTAATCAGTTTTGGTATTTAATAATCCGTACTTACAGCTGTCACTAAGTTGTCACAGAAATATTTTATCAATGTAAGCGATTAATTTGTTCATTTTTTTTATATCGTTTAATATTTTCAGACGCGACTCGTTGAGCCCGTTCATACGAACGTGAACCGCGGCGACTGTTTCCTATTGGTCACTCCAGATCAATTGTTCCTGTATATTGGTCTCTATGCCAATGTCATTGAAAGGTAACAATTACATCAATCTTTTATAATTATAATTTATCTTTTACAAATAAGTATACTGATTCGAATATTTTACTTTCATTTCAGAAATCGAAGCACAGACATCGCACAACATATACAAAACACAAAAGATCTCGGCTGCAAAAGCTCAACGGGACTCATCAAAATAGATGAGCAGTCTAAGAACTACTCCAACAAACATTGGAACCAATTTTGGTCGCTACTCGGTGTCACTGAGGGTATCGAAGATTACAAACCCGTGGAAACCGGCCCCGCTGATGAAGATGAGATCTATGAATCATGCATAGTACAAACGAATATGTGCTACGAGGTCATAGACGATGAATTAGTGCCAATCAAGGAATATTGGGGCCAAGTACCAAAGATAGCCATGTTACATCTATCCAAAGTTATTGTTTTTGACTTCGGTTCAGAAATGTACATTTGGTACGGAAAAAATGTTCCACTAGAAAGTCGGAGAAGAGCAGCACAATTAGCACAAGAGCTCTTCGACGAAGGCTACAATTACGAAGAGTGCCACATTAATCCTTTAAACGCCGCTGCCGCTCAAGGGGCTAGGGACGATTCTAGCTCGTCTACCAAGTCCTCAAAAAGCCGACCAGAGTGGGCCATATTATCGAAAATCACCCAACATATGGAAACAATCCTATTTAAAGAAAAGTTCTTGGATTGGCCCGATTACAGTCGCGTAATCAAGGTCAAACCGCAGGAGAACAAAACAAACAGCGTCGAAATAACCCCTTGCGATGCGGACGAGATGTGGTCCAACGAATACCAAGACCCCGATCTCATTCTCGAAGGTTCTCACATCGGTCGCGGCACGCATTACTACGACAAGGAATCGATGCGTCACTACGATATCAAAACGAAATCCGTCTGCAAGTGGGTTATTCAGGAATACGACTATCAGAAAGTCGAAAATGAAGATGAAATCGGGGATTTCTTTTCGGGTGACAGTTACATCATCAGATGGGAATATCAGATCACTGTGACTGGACGCGAATTGAACGGAAAACCTTCCAAACACAATCTGACTGGTAGAGATCGATGCGCTTACTTCTGTTGGCAAGGGAAAGATGCTTCATCCAATGAAAAAGGCGCTGCGGCTCTATTGACAGTAGAATTAGATAGAGAGAAGGGTCCTCAAGTCAGGGTAGCTCAGGGCAACGAACCGCCCGCGTTTTTGAATCTCTTCCAAGGAAAGTTGGTTATCCACCAGGGCAAGAAGGGAACCGACAAGAGTAGGTACAGATTGTTCGTCACTCGCGGCAATATTTCTAACGAGGCGTATTTATTACAAGTCCCGTGTTCCGTGAGACAGTTGCGTAGTCGCGGATCATTAATTCTAGTCGATACGGAGAAAGCTTGCTTATACATATGGCATGGAGCTAGAAGTATGAAGCACACGAAGCAAGTAGCGATTGAACTAGCGAATAAACTAGTCGCGCGACAGTCGAACTTATTCGGAGGTCAAGATGTGAAGATCAGTGAGGTGAAAGAGGGGGAGGAATCGAAGGAGTTCCTCGATTGTTTGGGTGTGAGCAACAAGCAGTACTACAATTCTGTGTTGAGTGGGGGGGATTGTGGGGGGGACGTGACGCCCCGATTGTTCCACTTCACGGATCTTGGCGGGCAGTTTGAAGCCAATGAGGTGCTGTCGCCGCTGAGGCACGAACACCTGGTGACACCCTTTCCTTTTGAACAAAAGGAGTTGTATTCGGCTTCGCAACCCGGTTAGTTTTATGTTTTTTAAGAAATCAATGTATATCTATAAATTACTTATTTAATAGTTTATATCTATGGTATAAATAAAATTTATGTATAACTATAATAACTCTTTTTACTATTCCAGCCCTATTCCTGCTGGACGACGGCAAGAACGTGTGGGTGTGGCAGGGTTGGTGGCCGCACCACGCGGAGCTCGAGCCATCCGAGAGGAACGGTATGAATTTATTTCATTTATTTTATATTACCTATACTAGACTATTTGACGGTAAATATTTAGGCCGCCGTGATGTTTTTTTTTTTTGTTTTTATGAAGTATCTTTATGATGAAATTATTGATTATTGCTAGTAAATAATAATGATATAAATACAGACTTAAAATCTTTTCGTAATCGTAACACCTGTTCGATATCAAAAGATTTGACCGAACTTGATTGATATTGTATTTATAATTAATTATAATATGTATGAAATGAAATTTAGAGACAGGGGCGTATATTTTCTAAATGTACTAAATTTACTTTAAAATAACCCACTCGTCATTTCGGTGAAGGTCGCCTTTATATACGGATCTTAGACTTATATTTTTCATATTGGCACGCATATTATTAAGACATTTCATCAAAAGTACTCAATGAGTAAAAATAAAACATATCTTTTAATAAATAAACATATCTACTTTAAACCTTAGTATTTGCTGTTACAACACTTCAAATACATAAATGAATGGACACGTTTCTTCTTCAACTAAAAATATGTCAAAATTTAAATCGGAGATGTTACTTCGGAGAGTTCAGAATCGAAATGTTAATTTAAATGTTTTAATTATCTGTCGTAGGTGTGGGCGCGTTCGCGGGTCGCTGGCAGGCACTGCGCGCGGCGGCGCTGCGCACGGCGGACGCGTACTGGCGCGCGTCGCGGCCGGGCGAGCCCGACGTGCGCGTCGTCGCCGCCGGCCTCGAGCCGCTCGCCTTCACGCGCCTCTTCGACGCGTGGCGCGAGCACGACGACGCGGCCGACGCTAACATCGCGGTAACCATCACACTACTGCTTGTGTTATACTGTACCATACTATACTATATACAGCGTGTTATACAGCTCGTCGCGGACGGGTGAACTTGACGTGCGTGTACTATAATGTACAGCGTGTTCTAATGAGATGACATCATGTGACACTTGAGGATATTGAGCTGTCTAGCTGTCATGTAATTATGGACGCGTACATCGCGGAAACTAATACAATACTGCTTATAACACACCAACAGATCTAAAGGGAGCTAACTTAAAAAAAAATCAAATACTTGAAAATTTGTTTTAAAACTTTAGAGCTTATATCGGAATAATATACAAATATATAAATGACTTTTGAGTTAGCTCCCTTTAAATCTGGGGGTGTATTATAACACTATACTATACAGCGTGTTCTAATATAATGTACTGTTGTGTCACGAATGAGATTACTACAGCGGCTAAACTATATGTACAACTGTATAGTTGTCGTGTACCTATTTGTGTATATGTACGTAGGTTAACTTTTATTAAGAATATTTATTTTTGTATTGTAAAATAATGTTTATCAACCGAATATGGGAAACAAAGTACACATGTACAATACAACGTCATGTCGTAAATATCTGTACAATGATTTATTGCGTGTTTAACACCCATAATAATATGATAGTAAGTATTAAAATATCTTGTAAAAATAAACAAAAAACTTTGGTGATGGTTATACTGGTGTATAGTGGATTATGGGTATCATAAGCAAAAACAAAAACAATCGAACTGGTGTTATAAAATACGAGGCTTAACTCTTGAATAAGGTCCTTTTTCATAAGTTCTAAAATTGGCAAATAGAACTCTGTATATCATGGTTACTCAAATGGGAATAGTAATATAATATATGAGCAACGCTCTTGCACTCTGTACAAATCCACACGCTTCCCGCCTTACAGCACGGCTACAAAGCCGGCGAGCAACTGTCCGGCGCGCGGGAGCTCTCGCGCCTCACGAGCTGCGACGCCGTGCTGCCCCTCGCCGCGCTGCAGCGCCGCCCGCTGCCCGACCACGTCGACCCGCACCACCTCGAGCGACACCTCGCCGCGCCCGACTTCCTGGTACGACACACACCACTCACACTCGCACACACACCACGTCGACCCGCACCACCTCGAGCGACACCTCGCCGCGCCCGACTTCCTGGTACGACGACCACACATATATTCTCGACGTAAATAAATAATACACATACATACGCAAATACACAAAATCTAGCATGTGTTAACCAGCACTTCAAACAGCACCTCACCCCATGGTACGACGACCGACGACTGATTACTCACATGCGTACATGGACTCGTCTCCAAGTACAAACAGACAAGTGTAAACTTGTACTAACCACAACCAAACCGACCGATCTACTTCGAACAACTTGTCACTGAACTACCTGGTACGATGACCGAATACACACACGCACATGCACCTAAACACATATACCCCTAAACGTACGTTCACCTTAAACAGACAAGAAATTTTATTCTCACACACTTATCATCTTTTCTAGAGTCACAAACTTCGCCTGACTTTTTGAATTGATGACTCACTTACGGCCACAGACGAGTCAACGAACAAACTATTCTACACGTAAACAGTAACGTAATTATACGCACACAGATACGCGCACGTATGAAGACGTGAGCTTATGCTCCCAAACGCGCTATATGCGTATATAGCGCGTTTGGGAATAATTGATAGTTTGACAATGATCGCTTTGAAGTGCGTCGTAAAACATACAATACACAAAAATATAAGATTTTGCTTCTATATTCCTTTTATTAATATGTTTTTTTTTTGTTTACAGTTGTTTATAAAAAGTCCTATGTAAATTCCTTTTAACTCTTAAGATGCACGTGTATATTTATGCACCACTGATATTTATTTCTATAAATTAAAAATATATTATCGCATATATGCTGTATAGCACCAAAATTATATATTTTTTCACAATAAGCTAAATAAAATCACGAAGCAGTTAAAAAGTATAATATAAATAAAAGCTAGATTTAAAGATTTATGTTAAATCTTTCTAGGAGGCATTCGGCATGACCAAAGAAGAATTTTCAGTGCTACCGGCCTGGAAGCAGACCAACTTGAAGAAGGACATCGGCCTGTTTTGACCCGTCGGCGCCGTCGCGGGTTAAACTCCTCGGGATTTAGTCTAAACTTTTGTACAACAGCCGCTATTTCGTACTTTTTTACCGAAAACGTCGATGGATTTGATACGATTAGTGTTAAGAGCACGCTTTAAATTTTATAGCATTGAAAAACATTTTTGTACTAACGAAATGTAACTATGTATTCGTTCACGTGATATTTTCATGTAAACCGCCGTAGACTAGGCAGTAGGACGCGATAGGATTTGAAATTCGGAATTGTATGATGTTGTAATTTGTCGCATCCATGGCATGGTATGTATTAGCTGTTTTGTATATAGTCGTTTTGTTTTTTGTTTATTTATTTATATTTTTTATTCGTTTCCAGATTTCTTATATCTCATTTTAACTGAATTCATACTTTTCTACGAATTTGTATTATAGTGTACTAAAAGTTTTAGAAATGTTTTTTATTAACGTTTCCTGCATGGATATGACAAAAATGCAATGAATGTAAAAGTGATATTTTTGTATTTTGCGTTTTAGTGTTGTTCAAAGTGACGTTGATATTAAGGCGCCTTTTTAGATAACATTATACGCGAAATCTATTTAGCGGAAATGTATCTGGTCAATGTATGAATATTGTTTAAATCGCTAGATAAACCGATACTTCTACTATTATATACGCTTTAGGGTAGGCTTTTATAGTCTGTGGCGCGCGGAAATGACATGAAACTTGTGATATCTTCATACCATAAACAATACGAGGTCCAGTCGTTGTGAATATTTCCGGGCCACAGATAATCTATACATTTTAACACATCACATATCTTATCTACTCATTAGTTACTTTTGTACTGAGCGTTGGGAGGACCATGTTTAAAATTGTTGACTCACTCCTTACTACGAATATGGTATCTTAGTAACTACCGTTATACATTTTTCTAATGTATCTTGTAACTTGAATGGCTGAAAGAATGTGAGGTTTCTGAACGAAACTGAAGACACACTTATGACTTCCTGACCATTAAAATTTTAAACGAATCCTTCAATCGATATCGATTTGTTTATTTGGTTTCTAATTCCGAAGATTTTATTCTTCATATCGGCTTACAATTTATTTATAACGCTATTGCTATGTTGTCTACAGTTTTAGATATTTATTTTTGTAACTACTTTAGCTTTAACATTACGTCTAATCCTCATCGTTCGTAGCATTCGAGGGTGCCAGTATTGTGAAATCGTTCTTATTACTGCCAATGAGTAGAAATTAACATTTTAACTATCAAGTCATATTTTAGTTAACGTACTTAGTTAACATGATGTAATCTATATTTTATGCATTTACGGCCGATCCTGTACGGGCCTACCGTGGCAAAAACTTCTCTCAAATCCAATGTTTAATGTTTTGCTTTGGTTGTGTTACTTATACTATAATTATTATTGTATTTGAGATTTATTTTGTATAATAATGATGTAATAAATTTGGCTAAAAATTTACAAGATTGTATTATTAAGCTCCTCATTTATTTTTATCACTTGTTTGCTGTCATCGCTGATGTGATAAGATAGGAAACAAACCATTTCCGGTACTGATGTTGACATGTCCTCAAAATCCTACAAAAATAAATGAAATTTAGTATATTTAAATTATTAATTTAAAATCGGAAATCGAAATCGTGAAGTCATTTTCCGTATTGAGCAGGAAACACGCTACACCGTGCCCCGGCCGGGGCACGTTCAAATATTATGGATGTACTTTTGTATGAAGTAATTAATGTCCGACCGTGGCTCGGTCGTGCGCCACCGGGACGGTCTTATATGAATTACTTCACACAAAATGTATACCACAATGTTTAACCGTGCCCCGTCCGAGCTCCGGCCGGAGCACGGCCCAGCCGCGGCACGGTGTAGCGTGTTTCCTGCTTTATTGTTTTATATGCCATAAAGAACACAGGTGCGTGTTTTAACACTACTTCTTTCTCAATGCAACATCATCTATCGATATTTAAACCACAAAATAGAGCATGTTAAATTTTTTTTTTCAAAGAGTCAAAAAGGCAGACAGCTCCACTAAGATATTTAGTGGAAACTATCGGACATTTTCATTAGAGATACAACAATGCCGTTACCAGCCTAATCAAAAAGACTTGTGATAACTAAAAAACATACATAGTGAATAATTATTACGACCATTTTTAAAAGCATTATAATTTTTGGGGTTCCGTAGTCAAAAGGGAACCCTTATAGTTTTGCCATGTCCGACTGTCTGCCTGTCTGTCTGTCCGCGGCTTTGCTCCGAGGTACTTAATCCTAGAAACCTGTAATGTAATTAAATTATGGTGGAAGTAAAAAATATAACATGTAACGCTACGATGTGTAGCGTGTGTTGCCATGCCAAATGCCAACCCAAATGATTAGCTAAGCCAGGCCAAGCCAAACCAGGTCAGGCCATGTCAAGCCAAGCCAATCCAAGCCAGCCGCTGGTGATCGTCGGTAATGACATCAACAAAAAGACGACAATCTCCTTCGTGTGTTCTCTTCGTGCATCCCGCAGGATCCCGCATAGTTAGCTTTTTATAGTTATATTCCACTTTTTATTAAAAGTACAATTAAAAATCAACGAAGCCTTATTAACTAAGAAAAATGGCTGGTTATTTCACCACTTCAGCTTTATACTTAGCTATAATATAATAATTAATTTGCCATGTGTAGAGCTATTTTTTGTTTCAATCAAAATATGGGGCATCCATTAATTTAATCTTTAAAATTAATTTATTTTTTTAAATTTATTTATTATATATATTTTAATAATTTTCAGTATGGGTGAAATATTTTTTCATGTTACTTTGATCGACTATAACTCGTGAACTTTAAAAGCCGACTTAGCGTGATATTTTTCTTTTAAATTCTTTTCATGTACCTACTACTATCATGGATTTATAACAGTTGACACTTTAAAGCTTAAAGCTTAATATTTCAGAAACAGTAAATAGTTTTCCGACACCTATAATGTAAAGGCTATACAACGAAACTCCACGCTATATGAAAATTAAAAAGTTGACCTCACTTTACATAATATAATGGGAGAAACCCAAAAATATTTTTTTTTTACATTTTATTGTACGACTTTCGCGGCGTGATTCATATGTATACCTATGTTGAATTACAGCTTTC
>DVVJ01001920.1:0-10482 GCA_018234505.1 Junonia neildi neildi
TGTCCAACTATAGTTTCGACCGCGTCTGGCGGTCTTTTTCAAGGATTTGGCGAGCGCGGGCCGACTGTTCGCCGAACACTGTGTTCGGCGACCTCTTTTACGTGAGTAATCATCCCGTATTTTAATACAACATAGTTGATGGATATTTATCTAAACATCTGTGTTGATTTTATATCGTTTCACATATAAGTTTTCATTAAATTATTTGCTCACATGAATAGTACATTTTCTCGCATAAGAAAATAAATAGCAAAATATCATAGAGATAAGAGGGAGAAATCGTTTAACGCGTGATCGACCGAAAAGTGAATTGGAAATAACGCTACGTCGAACTTATTACCCTTGATTTATTACGAACATAATAATGTCTCTTTTAACTTTGTCAGTGCAAACGATACTTAATTGGTGGCTTGATACAATTACCCGGTCGTGATGCATGCATGAACGAACGTTTTTTGAATAGCTTGCAAATGGCACGCCGATTCCCTGTTAATTTAAACAACAAAAGGAACAGCGTTAATAAGCATCGAGTTTTCTCGATCGGTTTGTTTACACGGCATCGAATTGAATTTAATACATTGTTTGTAATGAAATGGATATGATAATTTAGTTTAAATACTTGGTTATATTTTTGTTTTAAATTCTCTGTTAATACTTTTATTAGGAAATAAAAAGTATACCCCTTTTTCAGTAAAATTTGTTTTGTAATAGTTTTCAGTATTGCAGCATAATATTTACTTTCTTATCTAAAAAGTTATTTTACGCGATAACGCGACATAACCAAGCATCGCTTAAGAGTAGGCAACTCAGCACATCGTGTATTGTAAACGAATATTCTCATCATTTGTATACTTAATTGCATACTTTCTAAACTCTTAGACAAAGTTATTAGACAAATATAAAAAAAAATTAATAAAATTTCATATTTATTTTCATGAAGAAAGATATCAAAGAGAATTTATTTAGGCTAAACAGATGTTGACGCATAAATCTTAACGAGGCGAAAGCAAGTTTATGTAATTAGTGAAAATGGAATAGACCACTGACATTAATAATATGTACAATACGCAAAATTTCCGCGATAACTTCATCTAGAAACATACAACTTCCAAAACTAATGACGTGTTTAAGTTTACCAAATGTGTGAAATAAATAGCTAGAAATTAACTTTATTAGTGATTTCAGTTCGACTTTGCTACTGCATAACCATCTGCTTTGTTGTTACAAATTTGCCAAAACTATTATAATGTTAAACCATGCATGTAGGTTAGGTAATATTGGTAATGGACGACCTTTTAGTAGATTATTTCAAATAATACAATCTCTCTTAGGAACCCACAATGTGTATTCCTCGATGTATCCTTGTAACATTTTATAATGCTACGTTAATACGAATAATAGAATATTACGTGATGGTACATGATTGAAAATCCAATGGATTAATTCGGTCGTTTTCTATTAAAACGGGTAATTCGCCTTGTTTCAATTCAAAATATCGCTGCAGAATAAATCCGACCATTTTCGCGAGTGTGGTATTGTCGAATAGGCTTTCGAAATTCAGTGCATTTCTTTTTTTTTTGTTCTGATTCAGTTACGCACTGTGAAACCCTAGAGTTTTTACCAGAGTAAGTCCTTTTCAGGCTTTATTTTTGCTGTGTAATCGTTTGCTTTGTTCGACCGTTTATATAATATATCTCGGCTACAGACCATTAGACTTTTTTGCTTATGAATATTTCAATTTAAACGTTTCTAGCCCATTAGTCATGGGACATTTGATGCAAGGGTATGTAAGCAGTATGTAGTCGTCAGACAGTGAAATAAAAAAATGAATAATTTAAGAAAAAGTTAACTATTTGTATTTGAATTGGACCTATTCTAATTATATTCTGCGACTTAATTGTAGCGAGACCTTGTGTATTTCCGTTCCTATTTAATGATATGTTGCGTCGCAGTGCGGCGTGCCGCTGGGTAGGGGTTATCTATGGCAATGGCGTACTATCCTGCAGGAATACATTTAATTTACCCTCCGGAATAATTACATATAAATAAAACGAATTAACAAACACACCTTCCGCTAACGCCATTCGGTGTGACCCCTCAAAACGTACAAATATAATAAATAATTATTATCATTATCAAACTACGAGTATTCCTCCCGTTTTAATGAACGCTATCCAAAGGTAAAAGTGGAGTAAATAAATAAACAGGTCGGTAGCTATGAAAGATAATTTACATGCGGTGCTTGGGTGAAGTATTTTGTAGCAGTGCTCCATGATATTAATGATTTCATTGCATTCATGAATTTTTAATCATCCCTGTATTTTCATCTCTGAATTCGTAAATAGGCATATGTTTTCTTTGAAAACGATTCGTATGTTTCGTGATCGACGATATAGGTATTAGTGATATATTGATGCTATTTGCATTTGAATTAAATGCCTATAATCGTATCCGTTATTGTAAGTTAGATGTTTTTTGTTCCTACATACAAGGTTCTTAAGCTTTTATTCATAATTAATAACTTTTTAAAATAGCTTAATAAACTTTTTGTGTTGTTATGTTCTAGTTTTATGGTCTTATTTATTTTATACCAGCTGCTGTCCGTGACTTCGTCCGCGCGAAAATTTTTTAAGGTTTTTCAATTTTACGCGCGAAAACTTAATCTCATTTTGATAAAAAGTAGCCTATGATACTCTTTATGATTTCAGTGTTATTTCGACATTACAAACAGACAGTTCAATTTTATAAATATGTACCAACGGATTGCATACAAATTACAAGAAAAATTCAATATATACAGACATACCTATTAGTATATATAACATTTTGGTATAAAAGATTACAAAACCATTTTACAAATGTGACGTTTACGAAATTTAAATTAAAAATTAAATCATTAATTTTCCTTTTTTTTCTTTGACTTTTCCTTCTTTGTGTAAAGATTTGAGTTACTTTACGAATGAAAATAGGAGAGCAGAATCTTCAAGTAAAATAAAAAGTAACGCAATTTAATGGAGTTTAGACAAGCGTGTTCCCAACCTGAGATGAAATTTATTTGATTTTTTGTTGATAAAAGAAAAAATCCTAATAGCTTTGTCATGTTCATCCGTGCCTTTGTTCTTTCGTCCGTGAGAAGTTATGCTGAAAATTTTTTTCTACGTTCCATAAAGAGGGCCGTTTAAAAGGTCTTTTGAAATCAATTTGAAATCATTAAACACTTAATTCCTTTTATAAACGTTATTTCGCATATCGTCGCAAGTGTCGTTATGTCGAAATATAACTTTATTCAGCTTTGTAATATGTTTTATGAGCAAAAAAAAAATATTAAAAAATTCTCGCAACGTAATTCTTCTACCAACACCGTCTTCTATAAACACAAAGTCGGTTAATTTACTCAGATACTATTTACGGTACTTTTTGATTTGGCGATCTTACACATATATTTTACTATTGTTTTACCCAAAAAATGACAATCGTAAGTGTAGAGTTGCCGTGGGCAATGTTTTGCAAATGGGTTTCTACCAGCCACTTAATATAATTATATTATATGCTCTTAAGATTAATAGCGTGTGAATTTTTTGCACATGTCCCTTATCCGTCTAAAATTAAGAACGAACTTTGAAGTCATCTCACCCGATACTAATTATAAAGCAAAGTATGAGATAATCAGTATACTCAGCGTTACCAGGTATATAAATGGCTTTTTATTCTAATTTAATTAAACACGAATAAATAAAACAGTTTTTGATATTTTTTAACTTTTCTAAAAGGTTGAGTGAGCAAGCTCATGACTAATGGGCAATCTTGGCACTTTTGATGGTACGATCGCAAATTTAATTTCTAAAATGTTAAACTTTCTCTAACCAACCAACGGTGCTGTAATGATATCTAACAAGGCACGAGTCAAATTGTCGCTTCAACAGTTGCCTAACTCAATATTTCCACTCCATATCACATAAATTTCTTCGGGGGCATCAAAGTAAAACAATATAGCTCCTTCATTCGTGACAATACCTTTAGAATTGCGTCTCTCTTATCTCAAGTTTTACTATTGTGTTCTATGAGGCATGTGTCTTTATCTCTTAAGACTTTAAAGTTCATAATCTATTTGTTTGTGTTTATAGCTTCGTTTAAATTATAATTATTACAAAAGACTTTCGCAGTCAGTCTATCATTGTCGAGTTTTGAATATTTTATCGAGTATCTTCCGTAGATTTGAAAGTATGATTGGTAATACTAATTCATCTGCTTTCCAAGACTCTATTGTGTATTCAGGGAAGAGCTCTAAGCCGTATTTATATCATTTCTATTATTTGCGACAGATTTATAGAATATCATTTAATATTTATTTTTAGAATAAAGAATAGCGGCATTGAAATGGGCGAAGTACCTAATATAGAAATAGGGGTATTAATTTCTCTTATCATAAGTGTGCTGACGTCAATGAAAAATAATAAAATCTTGCGCGTCGCGAGCGCCCTCATTAAGCCAACGAATTAATCTTTTTGCGGGAAAAGCCGGCATAACGAATTTAATCTGTTTATCCAGATACAGCAATAACGTATGATAAGCAGGCAGACGGTAACCAGAGCTGGCTTTTCGCACCCGTACTCCGCACTGCGACGTAACATGTCATTAAAATTTACCGAAACCACTGCCTGCTGCGAATGAAACAACGTACGCGTCTATATACATGGCTATTTACATTTACGCTTATGACGTCACAACTCGTTTACCTACCTATTACGTTTTCAATCGCGTTACGAATTGCAATTTCAAACGAGATTGATAAAAGGGGAACTGCTTCCAGCAAGTTGCTCCCTATTACCATTTTTTAGGGTCGACTGATTTTTTTTGTACTTAAATCGCTATATAAATATTCTACATAGTACATACATACATATATAGTGATTTAAGTATTCTTTACTACGGTTGCACTATTTTACAATTTGTTTATTAGATCTTGAACAATTTTGTAAAGAACACCGTCACGGCAATCTGTACAATATAAGGCCGGAGGCCCAATTCCACACCCCTTCCCCATTAATTCCCCATCCATTCCCCTCCATACCCCCTAAAAGGCCGGCAACGCATTTTGTAGTTCATTTGGTGTTCCAAATGTCCATGGGCAACAGCATTCACTTCCCATCAGGTGATCTGTCAGCTCGTTCGCCGCCCTATCCCATAAAAAAAAAGAAAAAAAAACCTACAGTCGATTTCGATTTCAGAATAGTCGATTAAAAATCGAATAAATTTGTACCAGCTCTACTTAACATACAATAAAGTTATTTTGTTATGATAATACCACATATATACATTTTATCTGGTATCGTGCAACACAACACCAAAGAGACAATCTTTATGTACTTATTATTATTGCAAACTATTTTTTATCATTAGAAACCTTTTGAAATGTCTGAAATTTATACTGATCCGAGCTCCCAGCTTTTTGCAAAATCCCGCGATAAATATAATCCACACAACCAACCTTCATCCTGTTGGTATTATGCAGTAAGGCAACAAAGATTTTTGCTTTTTCGCGGATTATATCAAAACATTTTTGTGACAAGATGGAAATTGTCTTTGACATCTGTTAAAAAATAGACTTTTACCAGCCCTGGTCAGCAAGTGGGATCGGTTCCCAACTTGTGATTGATCGCGATCGGTAAACAATAGACTCCTTTGTACGAATGGGATAGTAATGGAACTCGCAAGTTGGGTCCATCGACACTTCGATATCCTGAAATATCTGACAAATATTCTATCAAAAACGAAAGCACCAACCAAATTTGATCAGGTTTTTTCGAGAAACAGACATACGTGCAAATTATGGAATGAACTTCCGCCTAAGGTTATCCCAGAACGCTATAATCTAGGGGCTTTCAAGCGTCGTGTGTACAGGCACCTATTTGCTAAAGGCCGGCAACGCAACCGCAGCATCCCTTATGTTGCAGATGTCCATGGCCGACAATGAACACTTGTCATCAGGTGGAATTGTCTGCTCATTTGCTTCCTTTTTTTACATAAAAAAACGGTCATATGTACAGAAACTCGTTTCTTGACCGAATAAGGTATTTATTTGCAGAATTCCGTGATGATTGATCACAAAATTACATTTCAAAAATCTGTTGGCATTATAAATAAGACACCAAAGATTAAAAGGCGTATACTATTCCGCAGATTATAACAAATCAATTTCGTACCATGATTGAAGTATTTTTTTAAGTCTCTCAAAAATTGACTTTCACCAGCCCTGGTTAGCAAGTCGGATCGGTTGCGAAATCAAACAGTTCCTAACTTGTGATTGATCGCGATCGGCAAACAATAGACGCCTTTGTGCTCGAATGCGATCCTAATGGAACTCGCAAGTTGGGCCCTTCGACACTTCGATATCCTGAAATTCGACAAATCATTCCGAATTGTTACATGTGAACTTTGACTTTGAATTTCATTGCTTGGCAAATATCCTTAGCTATGGTATGAATGCGAAAGTTTGTTGTTTCGATTTCATAATGTAACTGCGGAAACGATTGTACTTAAATTTTTCAGAAGTAAAGTTAGTAATTCAGCCTTCATAATAGGATACTTTTATCGCGGAGCATAATACAGACGGGAATAAGCTAGTTTCCATATTTTAACTGAATCGTCAGTTTTCATAATAATTCTTTTCCTAAGAACACAGTACAAACTAAAGATGTAGCTTTAGCCACCGCGATATGTAAATACAGGACATTTATGTCTAAATATGATCCTCACGATATGTAGATTTGAATGTTCATAAACTTTGATATTACTGTTCCATATCTAAATCAACAATCAACCATTTCAGATTCATATCTCAAATCTACTGGGACATCTCGAAATTATAACTTCTATCCACAAAGAAAATTAATGTATCTCATTAAATCTAAAGGTGACTCTTGATAAGTTCTCGCTCACTTTAAATTAGGGGGTGGTACACTTTCGAGAATTTTCGAGAACGTTCTGGAAAAGTTTCCTATAGTTAAGGCAACTTTGGAACTGTTTACAATTAGGAGCGAATTGTCTGCGCTCTTTTTCGCAGACGATTTTAATGCGTTCCCTGCCGACGCTAACGAGACGGTACTTATCCAACTGTTGGGAAAGGTTGACTTTTACCTTGAATTTGAGGATATTTCAATGGAGCCTAAAAGTTGGCATCTTCCGCTTTAGCTTTTGTTCTCGGCTATAATTGCCATTATTTCTTGTAATGCTTACTTATGTAAGTAAGCATGTATCCTTACTTCCTTACTAATACTTACAAATGGAAAAGTGAGATTGTTTGTTTGTTTGTTTGTTTGTTTGTCCTACTTTAACCTACCACTAAACCGATTGTCATAAAATTTTGCAGATGGAAAGTTGGAAGTCCAGATTAAATTATTATGATTCGTCCTCCGTGGCGCAGCGGTTAACACATCTGCCTGCGACGTGGAAGCCTCGGGTTCGATTCCCGGCCAGGTCATGATGGAAAACGATCTTTTCCTGATTGGATTGGGTCTTGGATGTTTATCTGTATATGTATCTATTATAAATATAGTATCGTTGAGTTAGTATCCCATAACACAAGTCTCGAACTTACGAGAAACAGACATACGATCATATGTACAGGAGCTCATTTCTTGACCGAATTTGCAGAATTCCATGATAATTGATCACAAAATTACATTGCAAAAATCCATGCAACCATCATTCCTTCATCCTGTTGGCATTATACAAGACACCAAAGATTGAAAGGCGTATACTTTTCCACAGATTATAACAAAGTCTTTTTTTAAGTCTCTCAAAAATTTACTTTTACCAGCCCTGGTTAGCAAGTCGGATCGGTTGCGAAATCAAACAGTTCCCAACTTGTGATTGATCGCGATCGGCAAACAATAGACGCCTTTGTGCTCGAATGCGATCTTAATGGAACTCGCAAGTTGGGCCCTTCGACACTTCGAAATCCTGAAATTCGACAAATCATTCCGAATTGTTACATGTGAACTTTGACTTGGAATTTAATTGCTTGGCAAATATCCTTAGCTATGGTATAAATGCGAAAGTTTGTTGTTTCCATTTCTTAATGTAATGCATAATGCAGAAACGATTGTACTTTAATTGTCTGGAAAATTCAGAATTAAAGTTATTAATTCAGCTTTCATAATAGGATATATAGCGGGAATAAGCTAGTTTCCATATTTTAACTGAATCGTCAATTTTCATAATAATTATTTTCCTAAGAATCCACAGGACAAACTAAAGACGTAGCTTTAGCCACCACGCTATTTAAAGACAGGATATTTATGTCTAAATATGATCCTCAAGATATGTAGATTTGAATGTTCATAAACTTTGATATTACTGTTCCATATCTAAATCAACAATCAACCACTTCAGATTCATATCTCAAATCTACTGGGACATCTCGAAATTATAACTTCTATCCACAAAGAAAATTAATGTATCTCATTAAATCTAAAGGTGACTCTTGATAAGTTCTCGCTCACTTTAAATTAGGGGGTGGTACACTTTCGAGAATTTTCGAGAACGTTCTGGAAAAGTTTCCTATAGTTAAGGCAACTTTGGAACTGTTTACAATTAGGAGCGAATTGTCTGCGCTCTTTTTCGCAGACGATTTTAATGCGTTCCCTACCGACGCTAACGAAACGGTACTTATCCAACTGTTGGGAAAGGTTGACTTTTACCTTGAATTTGAGGACGTTTCAATGGAGCCTAAAAGTTGGCATCTTCTGCTTTAGCTTTTGTAGTCTGCTATAATTGCTATTATTTCTTGCCATGCTTACTTATGTAAGTAAGCATGTATCCTTACTTCCTTACTATTACTTACAAATGGAAAAGTGAGGTTGTTTGTTTGTTTGTCCTACTTTAACGCCGATTGTCATAAAATTTTGCAGATGGAAAGTTGGAATTCTAGATTAAATAAAATGAGATGATGCTGTGAGAACACCGTTTCTTATCCAGAGCGATAAACGTCTGCAAAAAAACTAGTTTAGTATTCTAAAATGAATACATATTTTTGGAATTGTTAGGTAGTTAAAATTGAAGATAAAAGTAAACGGATTTAGTGTGCAAAATTTCTTTTGTCCGTCACTTAAGCAAAACATAAATGTTTTAAACTACAGGTATGAAGTTAAAATCGATTCCAGGTAAATAAAGGTTAACGACGTCGTCAGAGCATTCATAGATTCAGAAATAGAAATAGAAAATAAGCATCTTAATAGAAAACTTATTCATTCCACTTTTATATCAAGTCTAAGTAAAGAATTTTTTCAGTTTATTATAAATCTGTCCCTACTGACTATTGAAAGAGCTTCAGAAATTCCATTCGAATGGAATATAAGTATCTTGATCTTGAAATATAAGTATTTTGATTTTTTAAATTTAAACACTAATTAGTAAAAAAAAAAATAAACTGATAAATGAATTTGGAAAAAAATGAGATCGACCTGAAAGCATTTCAACATATACGCATTAAAATAAGAGCTTCCCACTTGTATTAAGAATCGTTTAAAAATCCATTTCATTCCATAAAAACACCCACACAACAAAAACAATGTTCATTTCTTAAAAATACAAAATACATATTCCTAAAACAATTTCAGGAAAGAAAGCGGAAAATTGAATAACCATGTCACTAAAGCTTAAGACCAAAAATATTTAAGCAAAATATATTCCACAAATTGAGAATCACCATTTTTATTTCATTAAAAATACTGAGAACTCCTCATTTTTGAAGGCAGTTAAAATTCAACAGCACTACCATTAAAAATCCACAACCAAAATAACGTCCACTCCATAAAAAACCTAATTTAACACAATTTCAACAAAGCGGAAAATTGAATAGCATAGTCACTCAAGATTACGCCCAAAAAGAAAATATCCAAGCAAAATATGTTCCAGAAATTGTGAAAGATTGATAGCTTAAATCTGTGTCGTCGTATAATTTATCTGCAGAGCCTGATTAATTATACAGCGTCACAAGGTCGAGACCTATGGGACATTTTGAACTATTTAATATTTATGATCGGGAACTTAATGAAAAAGGTTTTAAAACTTCTGATTTGGTTTACGTGACTAGTTTTTATGTAAAGCGAGATGTGAATGTTGTGTGATGTTATGGAATTAAATGCATGCCATATATGTGTAAATACAATAATCAAGTTATCAAAATTAAATTCTTCTATCTACTTCATCATTTCTATTATCTATATTATTTTATTCATAACCGTAATATTTTACCATGGGAGAGCAACGCATTTGCACGAATGGGCCGGCTCGACCGGATTGATACCACGGCCACACAGAAAACCGGCGTAAAATGAGGCCCAATTCTCCACTCCTTCCCCACTAATTCCCCATCCATTCCTCCTCCATACCCCCTAAAAGGCCGGTAACGCATTTTGTAAGCTCCTTTGGTGTTGCAAATGTCCATGGGCGACAGCATTTACTTTCCATCAGGTGATC
>DVVJ01001921.1:0-10481 GCA_018234505.1 Junonia neildi neildi
TTACCGGTTTATTTTTTATTAATTTCTTAATTACTTATTTGACAGCATGGAAAGTGCCACGTAACGTGACATTTCAGATTTTAACTCACTTGTATCCAACGCTACAAATATTATCATTTCACAGTATAAGTATGTATAGTATACATACTTATACATACATAATATACATTGTATACCTATAAGTAATTATATAAAATTAAAGTATAAAGTATCGTAGGCCCTCCAGCGACGTGGGAACCTCTCGTGGTATGATTTATTACACCAATAAAGATCAGGGTAGGAATTTTAATTAATCTTTCGCAAATTTTGTTTTAAATTATAAAATTATATTTTATTTTACTCAACACCTAAGGGGACCTTTTTAGTAATAAATCATCGTTCGTCCGTCCATTCATACTTAAAGGGCTATCTTTTAAACCCTTAAGGATGGTGGTTGATATTTAATTGAGAACTGGGTTATTATTATGGTCGATATTTATATGACAATTTTTTTATTTTATAAAAAATAAATTTTTTATAAAATAAAAGGAAAATTATTTTTTTTTTATAAAAAAAATAATTTTCCTAAACCTCGAACTTACCAATCGAAATCTTCTTTATGATTTATCCTACGTAACATTTTAGAAAACATAATATATGCTAAAAGCCATTAAAATATTTTTTCGAAAAGAACTTTCGTTTTAAGGTATTGAAGTTTTCAAAATCCTTCAAGGAGGCGGTGAATGGTTTTTCCTTCAAATCTAAAAGGTTCTACCTAAAACTGTTACAGTTATTCCCAAAATAAATCCAACGTTACTCGATAACAAAATCTTATTACTAGAGCTAGCAAAGACTCGTTAAAATGTTATCAATTATGGCAACTCAAGGTTGTACACGAATCGATTTTCGTGGAGTATCTAACAACATCGATATTCCATTAATAACTCGTCCATTCTACTCGAAACATCGACTTCGCTTATAATGGAACTCGTTACCGATTCCGTCTCGGGACACTGAGCTGAAACTTTAATGAATACAAATATATTATTTAAGAGGTCAGAATTGACAATATTACGTTAGCGATTAGATACATATGTGCACTCTATATATTTTATCTATATATTATATATATTTTCTAATTCTTGCAATAATAAAATGCGTTATTGTATGATTGCAACATTTTTTTACTGCGTCAGCGTCCAGGTTATATTTATGCATATTATTAGGGTACATTCCGAAATACAGCAGAACAAAGAAAAGTAGGGACTTTTCTTGACGTTGGCGTCAATCGATTTTTTTTTCGAAAATTCGAATATTTTTTTAAAACTACCTTCGTTCTATTGTGACGCATAAATATCTTAACCATATATGATCTAAAATGCAATTTATTGATAGTATCGCTAATTGATGTGAATGCTTTTTGCATAACCCTGAAATATTTATACTCATGAAAACAGACAGCTTTTCAAAAGTCAAAAGTGCTTTACGTCTGAAATATAACTGAGAAAAATTATGTGTTAAATGTATGACGCAAGTAGTTTTTTAAGACTTGGGTTTTCATAATGGTTAGAATTGTTCCATTCAAGCGTTAGTGTTTATTTGATGGCTGCATATAAACTCTAGGAGGATTGTTTATATAACTGGATTTGGCTGTACTCCAAAATAGAAAGACCTTGTAGTTGAATCAGTACCCATTTCTTCGTCTGCTTTACTTTGTTTTTCGATTACTGCAATTTTATGTCTCATTTTAATGTGGTTACATATTGTAAGATTATGCTATTAGGAAAAATGGTGGACCTGAGGGTAATTACAGAAAATTATCGCTAACGTTTTATTATATTTGACAGTGATACGCGATAGCAATAGTTTCGTACAATTAGCACTCGTTTCCTGACAGTATTATAAATTGTTTTGTAGTAGCGTCTAAGTAGTGTCCTGACTATTCCATTTCGAGTTTGCTTGAATAGTACACTTTCACAGAAATACGCCGTGAAATAGCTAATGTTCCTGTGTTTTGTACGGTGAGTAAAAAGATCAAAGTCTAACTTATTTCTTTTCTTACTTTTATTTACGTCTTTACTATGGCCATTATCTGGCATCGATTTTGTGCCTCCTGAAAATCCTCTCATCCTGAAAATATCAATGGGAAGCGGTGACAACTTTGAGCGATTGAAAAAATATATTTACGTCAAAGTTTCCTAAAAGTAATAACGGGAAATAAATAGGATATTACCTGCCTGCCAAATAAAAAGAGATTAATATTTCTTTTATATTATTTTTTTTATTACGTCTATTAGGATTTAAATTAGTTATCGAGGTAAGAGAGAACGTTATTTTTTTGTTGTTCACTGTTAATAGGTAATAAATTAATAGCAGTATAATAATGTGATAACTTATCGAATGAAAATATTGTTAATGAGTGTATTGCCCTCAGAATCGAAGCTCAGAATTAAAAGTGTTTATTTTTATCTTGCATGTACGTCGATTTAAAAAAAAAACACAAAAAACAATAATGTTGCTTCTTGAACCAAAAAATATACACACGATTTTTTATTTATCGTTTAACTCAAACAATTTACATATTCGAATATAGATACAGATATGTATTTACTTTATATACCATACAACAACTACTCAATTTAATTTTGGTCTGCATTCTTGACCTCACCGAACAATCTCCATTGTATTTTTCTACCCCACGTGTCATTGGCAAAATAAAATGTGTCGAATTGACACGACTAAAAGCCACTAACTAAGAGTTAACTTAAGAGTTAACTAACTAGATACAGTGTGTCAAGTGTGAGTTTTTCTCACGTCTCGATTGAAACAAAGTAAACGCAAAGTAATATGGAATTGAAACAGCGACATCTCTTGTCAGGAAGGAGAAGCATGATAAATGACTGAGCATTTGACAGTTCGACGTAAAAGGCCAATGACAATCAATTACTAGAGAACAAAATCGCGTCTGATTGGTGGATTCTTATATTAATTTACTCGCAAAACGCTAACACAGCCGTAAAGTACTCGAATGAACTCACACTTGGCATAGAGTTATATACTTTATATATCATACAACAACTCATATAATTTGTGTGAAAACGAACGCAATCCCGACCACTACTCCGATGGAATTAAATACATTTCTTATTTGCTAAAAATCTTTCAGTATTCTAGAGATGAAATATATTTTTCGACCTCGCGTTACATTTCGAGATCATCCAGCAAAGTCGGTACAAATGAGATTTGGTCAGGAGATTTCTTGGGGATTAAATTTAAAATTAATTTTCTTGCTAACGTAATGTTACGTTGCGAAATTGTTCATTGAAATCAGGATATGATTATTTATATATTTTGAAAGTCATTATATTTTTATATCACTTTATATTTTTATGAAACTTTAGCATCTTTATCGTTCGACTTGCATAGAAAGACTGACTGTGAGGTCTCAATTTACACTAGTCAAACTTGGTATTTATCTTCATTACTTAGTGTTTTCTGCTTTAAATAGAGTAGAGTTTTATTTTATGAAAAAAAAAAAACTTTGCAAAAATACGTTGAATTAAACAAACAATACACCTACATCTCGTTCCTGGAAACCACTCTTTATAACTGCGAAAGTTTATGACGATGGGCGGTTTTTGGCGTGTTGTTGTTTCACGTACCTAATTAAGTACTTACTACTAAACAGATTTTGTTGAAAATTTGCAAGTAATGTAGCTTATATGTTAGTATAATATACCTCTGCCTTTTTAGCTAAAGGAAGCTCTTTACTAATGGAAGTTATACAGATATGTGGTACATAACTTTTGTAAATCGTATTTTCTAGAACTTTGTAACAGCGATATCGTACAGCAACTTGCGCTAGGGCTGCCAACCTTGAGAATCGGAAATCCTTATTGCACAATAGCGTGAATAACCACAGTTCATTTTAGACTTGGCAACAATGACCATTGTATAATGTCATTGAACTCTTTAATTAAGTAATGTTATAGGTCTTTTTGTGCATGTATAGTTTTAAAGTGAGGTTTTAAGCGTTAGAATATAGATGGCTAGAAAGGTCTACCACTTTTCTTGTGACACGATATTGTGTGCTCTATGTATGAAGCCATCGCGGTAGCCTGCTTTTGTTTAATTTATCTGCAAAGCCTTAACAAAATCTTAAAAGAAATTCTGTTTTTAATTAAATTTATACATTTCTAAATTAAAGACGTTAAAAATCGTATATATTCTTAACAATATTAATACACGAATATACCACTTGATACACGGATACGGAAAACATATCATATTCTCAAGTGCTATTTCGCTCTTCCTTTATACGTATACATTTACTTTACTGCACTGACATTGCCAGTGCCCGGATACAACTCTAAAACACTGCGATTCCGGCTTACAATGTTGGCAGCCCTGCTCGCGACAGCAATTTAAGTGTTGCAACTTCCCGACCTCCGAGATAACACCGTTAATTAACATAATTCTACGGTTTTCAGAATTGCTCAAATTGTTCGAGCGGTGAAACTTTAATTATCTGTGATATTTTGATTAGTTACTCTAAAATGGTTTTACTTGCACTTGGTTACTATTTCTCTTTTATGAGTTTTAGCTTTTTTTTTTTTGTTGACGCATGATAAATCTTCATAGATACCCGACTCCTGGGGGAGATGACGGGTTATGTGAGATTGCACTCACTAAAACCCCATACGATGGCCGCCACAGCACGGAAATAAAGTTCCTCAATAAACGGGCTATGTAATGAATAGAATTTTCAAGTTATATTAGTAGTTGCCAATAGTACTCTATGCTACATTGGTAAATTTATTAATTTGAATCACAATCTCAAGACATTTAGTATGTTGAATGTGATGTTCTCATAATTTATTAGATGCTTTTCACGGTTACTAAATAACGCGGATTATATGCGTCAAGGTTTTTGGCGTAGGCTTATGTACGAAAGGCTTATGTTCCGCGACATTTTTTATTTATAACTTTAAATTTAAAACGTTTATTAACATCATAATTAGAATACGAAATTAAACACACTTAAAACTAGACATTAATGTAGAAATAACTTTATTAAATAATAACACGACACAATGGGGGTACCTAAATATCCTTCATATCTGTCTCAAAATATAAAAGTGTATACTATGAACCATATAGGTTAAGATATACTATCTGTTATTATGATGAAGAAGACGAATTATGATTAAGTTGAATCAATTGAATAAAACTACTTTAAACGGATTTAAATCGCGTATATTAATTATTTTTATCATCCCGACGTTTCAAGTACTTTACAGCGTTCGTGGTCACGGGTAGAGTCTACCTGTGACCAGTTTAGATTTAAATCCGTTTAAAGTAGTTTTATTCAAATGTGTAACAATCGCGAAAATCTAAGACAACATTAAGTTGAATCAAAAGTCATTCAGTATTTTTAGTTTTTTTAGTAAACTTTCGCATTAATGGTAGTTGATGGATACTGATCCACATGAAACTGTATTTTCTTTCTCTTAGAATTATTATAACGTTCTAGAACTTTCGTACAAGATCAAGAAACTCAGTGTAAGATAACAAGGGAACTATTCAGTCATACACAAGTGGGGTCGGGTTTCATTGTTCGTCACGTGTGCTTCCGCCCGATTGGTTTCGGAGGTGTCGCCCTTTTTGAGATTAGCGGTAAGGCGGTAACATTGTATCTTGATGTTTTGTATGTCTAAAGGTGCATTTAGACTAAACGGACATCAATCGAGCGAGCCTTCTAAGAAAATTCTAAGAATACGAGAACGGAACATCAGACGAGCGAAAGTTCAGCACTTTCGCTCGTCTGATGTTTTTTTTTTGTATGGAATAGGGCGGCAAACGAGCTGACAGATCACCTGATGGAAAGTGAATGCTGTCGCCCATGGACATTTGCAGTACCAAAGGAGCTACAAAATGCGTTGCCGGCCTTTGAGGGGATATGGAGGGGGAATGGATGGGGAATTAATGGAGAAGGGGTGGGGAATTGGACCTCCGGTACTATTATGGGGTTATCAAATTAAAACAAGTAACTGCCAATAAGCAAAATACTGAACTGAAAATATTATGAAATTGAAACAAGCAACAGCCAATAAAACTAAAAATATTACCAATGTTTACTACACTTCAACCTGTCTACATTACAGATTCTTTGGCGTTATCACTGAGTCCCGGGCAGTGTAGCCGCGCGTCCCCTCCGCGACGCTTCAGTTGCGCCTCAAATGTGTGTTTTGTTACGTTTAAAATGGTAAGTGATATTTATATCGATACATAAATAAACTAACTTTGTATTAGAATTAACTTTTTCTTTTAAAAGTTACCAAAAATTAAAATATTCGTATTGTAGTGTGAATCTTTGATAAGCTTTAAAAGCAAATCACTATATACACATTGTATGTTGTGATGGTGTCGTCTAAAATCATACTAGAACAAACTTTTTTTTTAAATAACCAAAGGTTAAAATATTCAGTGTTGACATATATTTTCAGTGAATCTTTGATGTAATTAAAAAAGGTAAGAGTGTGTGTTATGACAGTGTCGTCTAAAATATCAATGTACCTATATAGCATTGTATCGTCATTGACAAACACGAAAAAACTGTTGATGGTTTTGGCCATTTCTGAAATAATTATTAGCTTTTCGTTTTCAAGATAAATGATTTTTTTTCCTAATAATTTTATGAATGGGTTTGTAAGTTTATCTTTGACTCAAATAATTTATTTGGTTGTAAAAGTTTTATACATTTCAGTCGAAGTATAATCTAATACCTATATTTAGTGATGTGTTGTTATTTATAATCTGTGCTACATTATTTTTGTATTCTATTTTGTCTTGATGTCTCACAAGTTATTTGTTTGGTTCATAATAATATTGTCGATCAAATTTATGAACAATATTCAAATAAGTTTTTTACACATACGATAGTTCATTTGGAAAACAGTTTTTCAAAGCTGTATTTCTCTAGTTTTGCCGATACATTCTTATAATACAGAGCTTAAACACATACTGTGAACTCATTAATTAATTATTTGCGAATCTTACCAAATATTACAACTTTCCTCGCACCATTCTTATTACTCTTGCTTATTCCTCAACATAATTGAATTTTAACTTAAAACGTGAAAATGCAATCTTACGTAAAATGTGTTTTTTAGGTAATTAATGAATGTTAATAGTGTTACTTAAATATGCCAAATGTGTTTTGGTTTCGCTTCGCGTAATTGCCTACAGTTTGTCAGATTCGTTGACTTTAATGGTTGCTGTTCCAAGTAGGTCGAAGCATGAAAGAAAGAAAGAAAAATATACTATTGGAGCACTTTCGAATCGTCAATTTACATGTCACTTTGTTTAATCTACCACCGGTTCGGAACGTAGATTCTGTTCGTAGATTATAATGTAGTGTAGCCTAAAATCAACCATTTTCCAGCCTATCGATTACCATATTCTAAATATGAAATTGTTAATTCTTTAGTGTATTGATAACATCCAGCACTAACGTTCATAACATTTTGACGATGTCTGAAGGGTAAAAAATAAGAAAGCAACTCAAAAACAGAAATTCTCTTATTTTTGTCCTACAATTTTTCACAATTAGGTTTTTGATAGGTTGGGGTTTTAAGTCATTGCTACTTTTTTGTGTTAACTCCAATACATATACTATCTGAGACAGAATAAAAACAATGCTAAGGTAACGGCCTAATTCCGAGGCATTCGAATTAAGAAACGGGTAATCTATAAATTTATAAGTAAAATTATTCATTATTCAAGAAAAGTTTATTATTAACCTTTTTAGAAAAAAAAACTTACATTGATGATTAATTAATCCGTTTTCTCTAATACCTCGGAACTATGTACGTGCCGTTACCTTAGTAGCTATGTATGTTCTGAGATTAGTATACAACGAAATGTATACTATTTCTATTGAACAGATTGGTATTAAGACATAAATACATTTCTCATACATAATTGTGTTAAATTTATCGTAAAAGCCAGATGAAACGGTATTTCAGATTATATCGATCATTAATGGACGGATTCAGGGAACGTTAACCGACTACAATGGTGCCAAGAACTGTGATGCGTTTGATGTTTATGCATTTCAAATTAGACGATATATTTGTATATCTACTTATAATGTCTATATTGACGTTGGTTTGTAACATTTTAGAATATATCGTGTCATATATAAAAATGAATTCCTACGTCCCTTGATCACGGCATCATACGTAAACAACTGGATAGATTCCTCTAAATCATTTTTGTTGTTTTGTCAAAATAAGCTTAATATGTGAGACAGTTGCCCAAAAAGTTATAAACATTGAGTAAATTTAAAGGCCATATAGTTTTTTGAATACATAGCATACATTATATTCCTCGACTACCTTATATAGGTAGAATGAGGACGTAGATAAGAATTAAATAAATTATATAAATGATCATTGATAAATAATATACCTACAAATAAAAATAAATTTCAACAAAAACAACAATATACAAGCTTTTTTAATAAAATTAAATTTTACAATATTTACAGCAATATTTAATCGAAAGCTCATCAAAAACAAAAATTTTAGTGAACAAATTCCGCGTGTTAATAATATGGGATTTTCGTTACATCACTAATTAACCAATTAAAACGACGCTCGGTAATCAGTCTTTCCAATATTCGATGCATTCAATTAGGTCGAGAGAAACACAGATTATCTTTAACTATGGAAATGGTATCTATGATATTTTCTAGGTGATTTCCGCGACTACGTACGCGCCGTCAGTTTCAGGAGTTTTTACTTATTTCTCATGGAACCATTATCTCAATTCGGCTATTAGTCAGTAAAAGTTCTGTCAAACCGGTCAAGCCGTTTTGGAGATTAGTCACAAAGTGAATATAGAAAAAAAAAACTTTCTCAATGAACAAGCTATTTAACTTTAAATTTACTTTCTGTTTTAGTATAAATCTTAATTAAAGTCTGTGATCTATACATATAGTAATGTCTGTAACTCTTCTTCTTCCTGCCGTGGTCCCACTAAATGTGAGATCAGCAAAACATGTTGAGATGGCGCTTGATAGACCAGTCTTGTCTATCAAGCGCCATCTCAACAGTCATTCCTTTCTCGCTCATGTTACTTTTCGTACAATCCATCCATCTTTTCTTTGGCCTACCCACATATTCCTCCCACATTCATATCTGCTCCTATCTCCTCCTAACGTGTCCATACCATGTAGCAATGTCTGTAACTAGTGTTTCGATTTGATTTTTTATTAAACTCGTATACAAATACAACAGAATGACATATAAAACTGGAACAGTAATGATCAAGCCATGGTTAGTGGTTATCAAATATAGAAATGTACATAAGCGCGTCTGTTTGTTGAGGCCGTGGAAGTAGGGAAGTAATTTTAATTAATTAAACCGGAATCTTTCGGTTAACTTTGTTAATTACTATATGCGCGAGTAGGAAATAATTTAATTGCTACCTTTGTTTAAATTACCCGACTAAAGATAAGTATATACTTTCGTGTAATGTATTTTAAATAGACGTTCTGAAAGATGATTCAGTGTTCTGAATCTGTGAGTGCATAACGAGGTATAGTTAGTGTTTTGATTTTGTACAGGGTCAATGCGGACCATGGGTACTAATTGAAACTACGTTTATATTACCTTTTCAGAAACACTTCGAACCAGTAGAAAAATAAATACTAAGAAAAATAATAATATACGAAATGTACGAAAATAATATACGAAAAGTAGATTGAGTAACGTACCTTGAGTATCAAAGCGGCAACGGTGGATATTTTTTAATTCATGTTTTTAGTAGTTAGGTGCATTCATTGTTAGAAAATATACATCATGTGAAAGCTGAGCTGAAACTTAAAAACTGTCTATAGCTAAACTACTGATTCGATTTAGATGATTTTTTTTGTATGGCTTTGAAATCGTATTTCGTTCCAACAGTTTCACATAACATGTATTGACCCTGTATAGGCACAGAATGAAATTGATCAGTCTTAATGCCATTTTTAATCATTTCGATTATTCCATTTTTTTGTTGTTTCATAAAGATCTCTAGAATACAACCAAGGAAAAAGTTAGTCTAGACTAACCTTATAACCTTAAATAAGGTACTTTGGTTAAGATTCTTCTATTTAAATTCATCTCGTGCTCGGCAGTGACGGAAAACATCGTATAGAAAGAAGCCTACATGAGCCGGGAGAAATTTTGACACATGTAAATTCGCCAAACCGCAGTGAAGCCGCTTGGATTAAAATCTTAACCTTCTACTTAATAGGAGAAGAAATGTTTTCCCACGTCTTTCCACAGAGCCGAGATGGCCTAGTGGTGCAAACACGTGGATCTTAATCAAAGGTCACGGGTTCAAACCTTGGCTGGATTTTCAAGTGCTAAATTCGTGTTTAAATTCATCTCGAGCTCGGCGGTTAAGGAAAACATCGTGAGGAAACCTGCATGTGCCGGAAGAAATTCTGA
>DVVJ01001922.1:0-10480 GCA_018234505.1 Junonia neildi neildi
ATCTCACATAACCCGACATCCCCCCCAGGAGTCGGGTATCTATGAAGATTTACCCTGCGTCAACAAAAAAAAAAAGGCCTAAAACCGTACATAACAAACTCACAATCAGTCGCATTTTTAATAGGAATTTTACGTTTATTGTTGTTATGTTTTAATGTGAAGGATTATTATACATTAGGTAAAAACTTTTGTATTAATGCTACTGTAAAAGTACGTACGGAAATTCTGTCGATTAATTTTAATTAATTGTTATTATCAAATAGCGAGATCTCTAAGTTTATAAATATAATGTAGGTCTGTAGGAAGTTGTGTTTTTGCGTTGAAAACGTGTGTGTTTCAAGTTTTTCTATGAACTTTCACTTTCGTTGACATGATAATATTATGTAGAATTTATTTTTCAAATACGTATGATCGTAATTTTAATTTATTTATTTTATTTTTATTTATTTGTAACAAAATCCACAGCTTATAAAAAAGTAATAAAAGAAAAATACGTTGTCCAAACAGAAGCCAATTTCGGATTTACATTTTTTATCCTTATCAGTTATGGTAAACTACGGACAGTAATTAAGTTCCTGAAGGTTAGGAAAAAAGTACAAAGCAAAAAAGTATTTTATAAAAATAAAATGAAATGCCAAAATAAAAATAATTTTTTCTAAGATGCATAACCGAAACTTTGTCACAATAGTGTACAAAACGTTATGGTTAACAGAAAAGCTTATTGAACAGGTCATCCATGTCAATTTTGCATACAAGAAATAGAATAGGATAGACTATTTTACTAGAATTTAAACACCGTAGAACGCTACAACGATTTTCCTGGCATCATTAAAAAATACCGACATTAGAAAAATTTACGCCCATCATCAGGCATACCAAAATCATCCTTCAAAAACCACCGCACAGAGGAAAACCAGTTACATATAAATATATGTTAGTGGGGTTTAATTTGCCTCTATTTACATCCATTACGCGAAGTCAGGACCCCACCTGCGCAGTTTTTTCCACCGTCTCGCCGCTGCGTCGTCGCCAGTTTTTTGTCAACTTTCGCGTCAGGATACGCGTCTGGTCTCAGGACATTCCTTTGAACCATTCTTCAGTTAATCTTATAAAGAATAATGTAATAAGCTAGTAAATACGGCTTGTGCGTCTAGTTTTTTTTAACCTGAAATTTTAATTGAAGGTATGCTTTGTTTTTGTATCAGCAATCCGCTTTGGCTTCGTACGGATTAAACAGAGGTTTTAAAAAGTATTTGTAGTTAAAATATAGACTTTGCTAAGCAGGGACAATATAATATTGTAATGGTGAAAGAAAATTTGAGTTTAATCTTTTCACTTTATACCTAAAAATTGTACAGATTCCAACTAGAATATACCTATTATTGCCCTTCGAAAAAACGTAAAATCAATCAAAGACAATCGTATATTTTTGTCCACCTGGTCCTCTATAACGTCTCTATGGCTGCCAAATGATATACATTAACACAATTAATTATCTACGCTTTATTTCTAAGGCTGTCATGCGAGTAGCATTCGAGAGATTTCTATTTGTATCGCCGATAAATCTCTGAGATTTATGCTGAAAACAAACTTCAACCAAACAACAGATAATTAAAAAGCCCATAGACAATAGCCATTTTGATTTTTGACGTCTCTGATGACAGCTTCAAAATCGCCTAAAGTAAAGACATCTTAATAAATACATTCATAACTTTTTTTCGTTCTAAAAATATCAATAAATAAATTATACCTTTTTATGATAAAATAAACTTATTAATTAAGGCACTTTTTGCATACCTCGGAATCAGTTGACTTTACGGTACCTACGCTCGAAAAACATAACCCCCATCTAGATCAGACGGTTGAAAACATTCATGTATTTCGGTGGGCATGAGTCATATGGAGAAGTTATTCGTGCACTTAAAAGTGAATGTAAAACAAATCCACGCATCAATCCGAGAGTAGTACTCGTTAGTGATGTGACTCGAGTCGGATTTTGTGTCTCGAGTTAATTTGCGACATTATTCGAGCTACCGACTCGAGTCACTGTATACAGTTCGTATAACTCAAGTGAAAGTTAACCACTCGAGTTATCTTATTTCAGGCAGTCCTAAAAAGTGTTGTTACCATCATTTCGTTAAATGGTTACTTACTCGACATTATTGAGTTTGACTCGAGTCATAACTTTCACTCAAGCTGATTTTCTCATTCGAGTCAGTTAAAGTCACTCGAGCTAATCATGACTCGAGTCGCATCACTAGTACTCGTACATGCCCGGGGCGTGTTTGCGGAGTGGCGCCGATCGGGCCTCTACTCGTGAATGTTTTCACGCTTTCCGAACACGATGGGAGGGGGTCCTTATCTTATCGAGGCGGCGACGCGACGCCAGACTCTAAATGGATTAAAGATCACCGTAACTCATACTGCTAAGGTTAACTTAACGATAACGACAAACGTCTTAAAGTTCCTGAAATTGTGTCTAAAACCCTTAGTACGAGTTTTGAAGGTTTTCGAAAACTAAATTCGATCGGTATTCTTCCCACTGACTAATAGCGCCTATAGCGAAACTTGCATTACAGGATGTATATAAAATAATTCAAAGAATACCCAGCAAATTTAACCTTATCCAAAACTAACAAAACTTACTAAGGATGCAGGTGATTTCGGTGCCAATTAATCGAATTCACTCGTATTTAATGTCGTCTAGATATAGCAGAATCCATCTGCTGTTAGCGTTGCGTCGGAGGCGGCGGCGTGGCCGATATTTATTTAGCCATAATTGCTTGTCGGCTGACTGGCGCCGGCGCCATGTCGCGCCGCGCGGGGCGGGGGGCGCTGCGCCGGCGCAGGTACGCCCGCACTGCGTAAGCTCGACTCGATTTTCGTGATCGGTTTTTTTACTCGTTTTATTGTAGTCTGGTCATGTTTTTGGGTTGCTTTGTTGAATTTGTGAATGGTTATCTCGTTACGTTCGGGTACATAATGGATAATAACAAAACTATTGTAATGGTGGGTCGTTGTGGGAACATTATTTTTCGAAACGAAATTCGATAACGATTTTCGTGAACGATAAATCAATAAAGGATATCCTAAACAACTTTCTTCCGTTTCGCTCGTGTCGTGAAATCAGAATTATCGATGATCTCATTGGCTATGGCGTCTGTTTACTAGATGTGTCTGTGTCACAGCCCATTGACTCGGCACCTGTGTGGAACCGGTCGCGCCGGCGGCTCTTGCGAAACTGGTAAAATTCACTTTACAACCCGGCACCGAGGCGGCCCCGGCGCGGACGTGTCGCCGGCTCATGCCTCGATCACGATTATGTTTTACAAAGAAAGCCTCTTGTTTCGGTGCCGATTATCGCCGTAACTACTTTTCTATTGATAGTAAACTATTTTTAACGATATCAATAGATTATATTATTTTTATCGTCCCGATGCTTTACAGCGCTCATGGCCACGAATAGACGGTTTTGTTTCAATTTCAATCTGTAATAATTGCGCAAATTTAATGTCGAACTTACAGTGTCAAACGAGATTTTATTTTCAAATTGTTGATGAAATGAACGTTACGAAATATTTTTCCTTGCATTAGTTGCGATGTGTAAATTGGGCATAACTATTATTTTATTGTCACGGCGCCACACAATCGGACTCTCGTATTTTATCAGATAGGAATTAATTGTTTTCGTGGAAATATTACTATTTATGAATAAAACTATCGGTTGTGATAAAAAATTCCATTGACGCTTCAGATTTTGAAACGCAGCATGTTTGTCATCATGTACCAGTATAACTCTACATTATCCCTTATTATCTTAATGTATTATAAGCGTATAGGTATATCTTCTTATAACATTTGTTTAATAAGCGAAACCGGGGCGAATTGCTAGTTGTTTGCTAATTTCGGTTCGTTTGTTTCAATTTAGCCAGATCATTAGTTGACCAACGACAAGATCTCGAGTCGAGAGACAAAATACATAGTTATGATATGCGTCAGTCGACGACATATAAATTTGATTCCGGATTAATATCGTTTTCTCATATTATCAATACGGAGAGGCCTTTTGAGGATAGGTACAGAAGCATGAGATGGAGTTACGTCATCCTCTTTAATTAAATCAAATTTAATATCAATAGAGTTTTTTATAATTAGAAAACACGAATTTTTATGTTTAATATTTTGTCTGGCTTTACATTATTTGGTAGAAAAACCTAATCTATTATTTTAATTTCCTCCTAGGTGTACGTGGGTTTTTTTAAATTGTTTTTCGAGTCACGTACTGTTTCTTGAAGATGATATACAAAATGCTGATCCTCTTGACCTTTTCTGCCATTTAAGTTTATTTGTTTAGAACTACTCATATGTCTTATACCAATTTATTTACTACCTTATAATTATATCGATTTGATACAAAAATGCTCACTCAAGTTATCAAGAGTCCTTTAACTTACCAATACCTCAGTTTAAAGGCCGTTTTCTTATGTCTATAATAAGATAGGTACTTCACATACTTTGTCTCAGATTCAAGAAAAGTAAACCCACATATTTATAATGTTCACGACCATTTCGACAATAATTTTCAACAAAAATTTACCAAGTTTTTGTTGGCTGCTAACTCTTCCTTGCTTTGCATATGCAAATACTAACGTAATGATTTTTTTAATTACTCAATGGAAAATAAACAGCACAGACGGGAAATGGTATCATGTACTGTGAAATATAATAAGATTTCATCAAAGCCTTTACAATTCTCCGATCGTATCTCGTGCGTCAGCTAAAAATTAGCCTCAAGTCTTACTAATGAGTGTTAATGAATTCTCTAAAGACGCCGCTTTTATAAATGTAAACTATAAATGCTGATGGCGGCCATATCAATGTTTCCGAACGATTTAATAGTTTATTAACTAGCTTGTTGTGTCATCTGTGGATCTGTGTGAAAAGGGCCGATTGTTGGATCTAGGGTTGTCAGACCGATCATCCCTAATGTCAGAATAAATAACAAATTCTTCTGGAATCAGTCGGTAGATATGATTTTGTCACGTACTCGTGGTTAATGAGAATAAATCAAAGTCGAAATCTAAAAAGTGACTGGCTCGTACTTTATCGTAAGTTGGAGAACATGCGAATATTCGGGAGAATCCCACCATTTCCTAACAATCTGGCAACCCAGTTAGACAGGATCAATTATACTGTTTGCTATCGTGGTTTAGCACTATTGCAGCAGATGAATTGAAATCAAAAGTCCAAAATGCACAAAAGGCAAGGATAGATTTGCGTTATTATCCTTGTGGAAAGAAGTTAGAAAACATACTTTATATCAATTTTAAGTACATAAACTTTCGTTTTATAATATTAGTTTGGAAAAACAATCGTATGAAACAGTTTCTTGTGTTTAATTGTTAAGTAAGTTTAAAGTCGATTGGATTATCTGTGCATTTGTCGATTCTATTGGAACATACGGACAATCTAGATCCAGGACAAAAGAATCTAGAACATGTCCTCGAAATATGCTAGATTTATACACAAATCTCATGATTCTATTATTATCAAAGGCATGTACGGAATGTCGTTTGTAACACTCCATTTAAATCTATTAATATTTAGTTTAGCTTCAGTATTTTACGCTGAAGTTATTGTTCATTTTATAACGTGACAACTATTAAGAATATTTATCAGTCCCTTTATGTAAAATTGCCAGTTTCTAAGTTTCAAATGACAAACTTCCATGCATACTTTCATCTCTATTAAGTTTCTTTAAAGAAGGCTTTTTCCCCATTGTTCCAAGCTTTCACATAAGAAACTCCTGGTCAAATTTTCCAGTATCTTAACCCTCAAGTTTAGGCTTTACGTTGCCTATTCATCAGTGTTGGGTTCTTTGGCTAAATTCACATGACTGACTGCAAATTGATAGTAATGGCTACATGACAAAAAAAGACGTTGAATGATATATAACAGTCAAGATTCTCTCGCATTTCTGTTATCAGATTTCTGTTGTCAGATTCAACTAAATGTACTCGTCGAAGATTTGTCTGACGAAAATCATGTTGAGTCTTTCTGCCAAACGTCGTCGGTCTGACGTCACAAATTCTATGTCCCTGGCAATGTGTTCAATCAACGCATCGATTCGTACGTGTATTAATTGCTCTACGTCATTACATCTCGTGTTTTCGTTTCAGGTGGCTAATTACGCCAAACTATCAGTATTGTGTTTCAGTAAATATCAGGAATTGTCAAAAATTCACTGAGACGCGTCATATGGAGTTTTTCTCATTTAGCGAAGAAACAAGTAATGTCTTAATTCTCAACAATGTTAACTACAAAAACTGAGTATACCTAATTTAGTCCGAAAAACAGTTAGTCCTTAATACCACGCCGAGGCTGAACTTTAGGATAGAAAAATGTCATCGGATGTTACAAATGACAAGCTTAAAATGGCAACTGCAGATCTCTAGGAGAATTCGCTTACTCACTCTCACTGTGTTACATTCTATGAATACTTCCCAGAAGCGATTAGAGATGATGAATTGGTTTCAGTATGTTTTCCTTTCGAGTGCGAGATAATAACGACACGTAGGCACATAGACAAGTTAGCTATGTCAGTTTCAAAGGGATGCAAAGAAGGCAACGTACATAGGATCGCTAGACGATCACCTTGAATAAAACATGGACACTTATGTGTATTAATGTGACGGCTGGACGAATGAGGTGTGTCCATTGACGAGTTAATCTCCGCCTACATTAAATATAGCTTGATGAGCTAAACGGAATGCTAACACAAATACGACTTTGCACCGACTTTGAATTCTCATAGCCACTCCTCCTCGTTCGGGGGCTATTGTGACGTCACCCCTTGGCGCCTCTCGACATTCTTCGTCAGATTCATTTCCTCGTTTTTTTAAGTATTTATAACGTATAATCATATCGAAATCGTATATTTTGATGTTTAATTAAAATTTATAATATGTAATACGTTATTTACAACCGGCTACACATAATCCTTAAAACGCAAATTGGAAATATAACGTTATATCATCGCGGCGACTGAATTCGCGTAGAATTATTGGTATTTTATGTGGTAATTTTTGCTATTGTAACTGATAAATTAGGTCGTTGTCATGTATTGTGTATTATTATAGAGGTTTAAACGTGCCTATAAAGAGGTGTAATATAGAAAAATTGTCACGGTATCGTCGTGAATGTAGGTAAAACGGCGGGTGCGCGTCGGCGCGTGGGCACGGCGGCCGCCCGGCGCCGACGCCGGCGCCATGTTACAATTCGGACCAGCTATTTCTGTCGATTTCACACGCGCAACGATCCGTGCGTATAACGTTTTTTTTTCGTATTTAAAAACTGTACCTTTAGTACGTGTTTTGATTGTTTTCGATACCGTAAATGCTTTGTGTTCTTTGACTAGTTTTGCACACTTGCAGCTCCTGTAATGATAATTTCGCTAGAGGTGCCCGAAACTTACGTTGTCGTTCGAGTATTTCGTTATCGAAAACTATGGAAACTCGTGCTAAGGTTACTGTTCGTTTCTTCCGTACGCTGAAAGCTATTGATGCGTCATAGATGACCAACGCTTTTCGCCTCGATAATCTACTGATTTATTTCCGAAATGTTTGTTGTTTCATTACCAGTATTGCAAGGCGAGTTAAAACTATTAGGATTGCCATAACACTATCATATTGTAACTAATATTAGGTTAATAATATACAGATTTCATCAACATTTCTAGATGCTAATTCCGTCTAAACTAGAGGTAGTTTAAATACCAATTTGTCAAATAAATTCGGTGTCCTTGAATCTTTATTTTTTTAATTCAGAAGTGTTGAAGTTCTATAGAAGATATATGGGGTATTAAAAGTATTAATTGCTTGTTTATTGTTTTCCTAGTGCGTCGCGACACGTGGGCTTCATGGACGATTTAAAACTTTTTGGCAATTGGTTAGCCATTAATAACTACGTGTGTTGGGGACTTATATTTAATTAACTGCGATATTTCTAGCATATGTCTTCGATTCGAATACTTTAAGAGTCGTCCGCTACTTTTTTGATATCGATGCACTATTTTGTTAATAACTACTTATTGATGTAGTCCGTCATGTAACACAAGTATTTTAACAATATTTAATTATTATTCCACAATTTGAGTGAGTATTTTTATGTGCAAGTGAAGTCATAAATTAACCTACTAACTAAAACTGATCTTAGAACAATTGTAGAAAAACTACTCGATTCTTTATGCTAAACTAGAGTCCATTCCAATAAAAAATCAGTTAGAACTTCGTTTATTGAATCAGGTTGTTGGTCATAATACATCATGTTAGGGACCATTACAATGGAATAGTAGCCCTAAATGCAGGAGAAACCGAAAATGATAGTATTTTTGTATTTGGTTCCTTGAATATTGACACTGCATCAGAAGATCACTGGCAATTCAAACTTACTACCGCTACTATTCCATTCTTGTTTATACTTCACTAGCACAGTTAGCATTCCTGGACATCAAGCACTGATTTACACCCTTATTTCATTCATGATAAGATTCAATTTCCAATAACGAATAATTTGAATAAAATTGAAACGCGATACATTTTATTAGTGCATTCAAATTTCAACTGTAATTAAAAGGTTGTATGAATCATTTTCCTTTGCACTTAATACCACGTCCTGCAAGTGATGTTAATTTTTAATTAAACCTACTTTATGATTAACGACGTAAAGTCCGTTTTTCCTTAATCAACGAGGGTGCATATGACGTAATGGATTTGAAAGCTCCAGTCACGCCACTACGTATAATTACGATTTTATAGCAAAAATATGGATGACCAAAACATATAAACGACGTTACATTGTGAAATTGTACATTACATCGTGAAAATCTGTGATGTGCTTCGTGAAAAAATCAGATGACTTTTTGACTGACTGACTTCACAAAAAAGAGGAGGTTTTTATCTGACATTTTTTTTTACTTCATAACTTTGTAATTTATGACGCGATTTTGAAAATTCTTTTCATGTTTCAAAAGATGTACCTACCTAGCCTAGTTACTTTCAGATTTATTAGTAGGGAAAATTTTCTTTAAATTGATTCAATACATAGTTTGGCTTACAATAAAATCCCCAAATATCCCAATAAAAATGTAAAATTTTGGTTTTGAAGTGATTGTCCCTGTTTTTGGTAAAATAAATTATTGTTTGGTTTTCGCCGATGTCGTATCGTTTCACAAAATCGTAACGCGCCACGATACATCGTATCATGTGTTTGGTCCTAACTGTTGAACGAGTCAATGAAAAGTGGAACTTATTATTTAACAATTAAGGCTTAAAGTAAGTTTTAATTGTCCATTGATGGACAGGGTATCAAAGTCAACGGATATTATTTATATCTCCCGATGGCACGCTAGGCGCGTGGGGTCGTTTACGTTTGTCTTCTTGTTTTTCAGCGCGACTGGAATCTCATTGTGAGTCATGAGAAATATTTCAGTCTGGGCTGAAAGTTTTAATAGGCGAGTGTGGTCCTGAAATGTGAGTATCGGGTTCCAAGTGAACAGCTTGCCTCTTATATGTTAGAATATGTCCGATAATTATCGGCTTTATTGCTGATATTTGAGTGGCTTTTTTACCCAATATTTCATTTTAAAAGATTTTGAGTCAAACGATGGTACATATTATTGAGCATAATATGTCGTTTGCTCTATTTGTAAAAGGCTTTATTTTTAGTGTCATAGTAGATAGTAAATCAGTAACCTGTCAAAACCTAGGCTAGAATAAAGCAGACCCTGGTTAAGTCCGGGAAAATGCTAGGAAGAGGAAGACATTAGATAGCTAATTGAAATGTTTACATAATGCGTGTTATGTTGGTACCTATCGTAGCCGAAAAAAAGATAAAGTGTAAGTTCATGACAATGTTGCTGAACTCTTGGTGAGGTCTAACTTAAGTTTATAACTATGGAAATACTTTGAAATCAATACATTAAATATAATATAGCAATCCTTATTGTGTTTTCGTGTCATCCAATTCAATATGCAGGTGCATACACGGGTGTTTAGAAATTTCTCGCGCATGCGCCGTTAAAAACTTCTGGGAAGCGCAGCGCGTTCGGTTTAAAATCTCATTGTATGCGTTATTCGTATTCGATTATTGTCGGACATGTCGAAAATATTCACACTACACACGTCCGCCGCCGCCGGCGCCGAATCGCAAATGACAATTTCACGCGCATCCGGAATTCGAAAATATTAATGGCGCCCGAAAATCGTGAAGCGCGTGCCGTTTCGATTGCAAATCGTCGGGGATAGTGAAATACTTTTTTTTTGACGCAGGGTAAATCTTCATAGATACCCGACTCCTGGGGGGGGACCGGGTTATGTGAGATTGCACTCACTAAAACCCCCTGCGATGGCCGCCACAGCATAATTAGATCAATTCATTTCTTGTTCATAACATTACAATTAAAATTAAAATTTTATTATCT
>DVVJ01001923.1:0-10479 GCA_018234505.1 Junonia neildi neildi
ACGCCGCCGGCTCGTCCGACAGGTCCTCGCAGTCCGGCGTGCCTGTGACACGTGCTAAATTATTGCCTTGTACTATTGTTAATAATAAATATACACGTGCCTCTTAACGTTCCCCATTAAAATTCTGTGATCAGTGGCGGATTATCCTCAAGACAAAGTAGTGCCCAGAGCCGCAAGTGCACAAGAGGATGCGCGAGTGCAAATGGGAGCGCTAGGGAAAGGTAGGTGACGACCTTTTTTTAGCTAAAACGGTATATTCATGATAAGGAAAGGAGGGTGATAAGCTTTTTTTTGCTCATTAGGCGATTTTTGTGTCAGTGCCTATAGGCGCAAAATAGTTTAAGCTGCCACTGCAAGTGGTCTAATATCAAAGTGAATACATACGTAACATAAACTTTATATCCACATCATAAGCAAAGACCGTACCCATACTGTGTGACCTATTTTTTAAGACTTAAAACTCCCTCCCCCCTCAGTAACCATACATTTCATTTACCAAGATTCTCTTCCCTCTCTCCATAATTTGTCACCGTAGTATAAAAAATATAAATTTTACTAAACATTTTTTTGTTTTGACAAACATGTAAAAACCTCCCACTCCCCTTGTGACCTAACGTAACATATTAAAGAACCCCCCCCCCCCCAAAATACGCTACGTAGTTTGAGTACCTTCCCTAACGTTCTCAATATACATAACACAACATTTTAATGTGAGTAAACGATTATCCAACCCATAGCCCGCTATCAATCAGTACTCACCGTCACAATACCAAGTGCGCGGGATACAAAGACCGGAGGCGACGCATTGGAACTGTCGATCCGCGGCGCACTGGTGCGGCGCCAGGGACGGGCAGCCCGCCTCGTCGGAGCCATCATTGCAGTCGGGGATGCCGTCGCATTTGTACGCTTCCTAGAGATGGTTACAAACGAATTCAAACGTATATTCTTATACTAGTTGACCCGACAGAGGTTGTCATGTCAATCAAAGTGTCATTATGGTGTCTTTAATTTACATGTTTAAATAGCCAAACACCAGTTTCGAAAGAAGAAGAAAATTTATACTTTTTTTTGTTCTCAACACATAGAATATAAAAAGGAAAAATGAATGTTCACCTGAACACATTGCTTGAGGTCGGCACATTTGAATTGAGAGGCGAGGCAAGACACGGGGGGACAATCCGCCTCGTCTTGTTTATCAAAGCAGTCGTCGTCTCCATCGCACACCCACGACGCGGGTATACAGTGACCCGTACGCGGACATGTAAACTGAAATATTCAGAAAATTTATTTAGATATATGAATTATTTTGTTTTGTAGGTGTAAATCTAAAAACTAAGCAAGATGGATTTGATGCTAAATTAAACTAAACTGTCTTTCTTGTGCTACCGTAAAAAAATAAAGTAATTTTATTTTTTTCCAGACCAATTTCCTGTATCAAAACATCGACATCCATATTGCAGTGGGTGGGCATCTAACAAACTTATACATGGTACATCCAAAATAATCTTACCTGGAAGTAAGCACAGGTTTTGTCAGCACAATGAGCGCCTTCATCAGATCCATCGCCGCAATCGTTTTCGGAGTCACATTTCCAAGTATTTGGCACGCATCGTCCGTTTCCGCACTGGAATTGTGAGGAACTGCAGGTGACGTTGACGCAGCCGGTCTCGTCCGAATAATCGCCGCAATCGTTTTCAGAGTCGCATTTAAATGTGGCAGGAATACAACGTCCTGACTTGCACATGAATTCGGAAGCACTGCATGTTGTTTCTGAAAGAATATAGGGTATTTTAACTTTAAAAGAACGTATTTTTTTAAATATTTTAACTTTAAATTGTCTCCCGAGAATTGATTATCGAAAGAAATACTATAACGTGTTTGAGCAAACTTTGAAAATAATCTAAGATTAATAAAAACTCTAATTTAATGTAAATGCCCATTGATAGTCATATAAAGAGTTTTCTGAACGTAAAATATTAGAATAATGATGTCAATGTGAGTTCTAAAATATTCCAAATACTCACTGGTACAATTTTGTTCTTCATCGCTGTTGTCCAAGCAGTCGTCGTCTCCATCGCAGACCCAACTCTTTGGAATACATCTTTGGTTATTGCAAGTGAAATCCCATGCGTTAGGACAGGCCTGAACTGGCGGTTCCGAGTTCGGATCTGGTATACAACTCGTTTCATCCGGTGCTAACTTCTCACCATAGGGACAACCACACTTAACAGTCAACAATTCTGTGTTGTTCCTTGGAATAGCGAAACAGAACTTTTGGCAGTTGCCATTGTTTCTAGCGCAAGGCTGCATGGGTTCAATCTTTTGAATCTCGTGGCTGTAAACTTTAACACCATAAAGCCTATTCGTTTGGGGTGCCCTTACAATGATATCCTCCTGTTCTCCAGTCAATTTATTTAATCGAACGATAGCATCTAATCTCCAGTCAGTAATGTACATTAAATCTTTATGGATGACTATTGAGAAGGGATGTCTAATCAGTCTAGAATTGACAGTCTTTACATCAGTACCGTCTAATTTAGCGTGTTGCACGTGATCTAATAAAGCATCGCACCAGTATACTCTGTCAGCATCGAAATCAATTGATAATCCATTTGGCCATCCTAGTGTTACATTTTCAAATACCAACAGGCCACTTCCATCGGTGTTGGCTCGACTGATGTTCGCTGGACGATCCCATTCCGAGAAGAAAATATATCCTTTATTCGGATGAACTACAATAGCTCGAGGTCGCTTTAGGTCTTTCAACAGTGTCCTTTTGTAAGTTATATTTCTCGTCGACAAAACATTGAGTGTTCCTTTTCTAGAATCAATGTAGTATAAATTCTTTGAGGCCCAATCGACGGCTAAGCCCTCAACGCCTTCATTTTGGGACGCTAGAACTATTTCTTTCGTTGTTCCGTTTCTGTGTATCCTATAAATAACATCTTGCAGGACGTCAGAGTAATAAATATATTCGTCTCCTGCATCAAAATCTAAGCCAACAAATCTCGCTCTTCTTGACACAACGGGTAAAATCGCTTCAGTGAACCCTTCAATGACTGGGTCCAAAACTTTTCCTTTGATAAACCTCTGCTGGGAATACATAAGGAACTCTTTAACGATGTCACAGTTTCTTAAGTCTGTTTCTAATTTATATCCTATATTACAGGCGCAACGGTAACCTAATCCTCCAGTTTGGAGAGCTGTTACGATACACATTTGTGAGCAGCCTCCGTTATTGTTGCCACACGGGTTATTCACCGACGTCTGTTTTAGAGAATGTATAACAGTTAAAGCTTTTGGTTCCCTGATATCTTTTGTCTTGTATATGGCCTGAATACTGGAGGAGCCTTCGTATTTATTGACGGAGCTGATTCCTTGCTTAGTGCTGTCCGACCAGTACACTCTATCCTCAAACAGGGCCAACCTTGACGGACTGGGTACTTGTTGGCCTCTTAGAACCAGGAAACGGTAGTTGCCATCATAATCAACGGTTTCAATGTAGTCTAACAAGGAGTCGCACCAAAATATACGTCTCGCAATCGTATCAACCGCTATACCGGAGGCTTTGTACGTCGCTTCTGAAACTATCGACCTAGAGTGTGTACCATCCATGTTTGCACGGATAATCTGAAAATTAGATACAACGATTAATTACTGCCTTCATTATCAGTTAATATCCTCCTAATACCCGAGCTAGAATCAATTTCCACAATGCCATAATGTGCTTTACAAAGCATTAAACTGTTTTGTTGCAAAGGCCAAGATTTTGCATGTTAAATAAAAAATAGACTAGGGGTTTTCGGGAATTGCACTACAACAAATTTTTTGGTATTATTTGAGAAATACATCGAGCACATTGAAGTTTAGGTATATTTTGACCCTTGTAAAGTATACGAATGCAAAAAATACAGGCTTTACGGTATGGTTTATTTAGCGTTTTATAAGGACGACAGTTGTCAGGAGGATATAGATCATTTTTATACTATTTTTAGGCCAATATTGTATGTTTTCACCCAATAAGTGTGACCATCTCACCTGACTGCTATCAGCGACGAACATCAGCCCCAGAGTTGGGTCAAGCGCGATATCTGCCGGGTTGGTAAGATTGGAACTGAGCACCACGGCATGCCAGCGGCCGTCCAGCTCGAACACATCTATCTTCTGGCCCATGGCGTCGGCTACGTACAGCTTGTCGCCCACCCAGTCCACGGCCAGGGCTACGGGGGCCCAGGAGCCAGCGATGGAGATGTCATTGCCGCTGTACGTGGTGATACCGGCTGGCGCGTTCAGGGGTTGCGAGTGGATCTAAATAAACCAAAGTTTTGATGGTGTGAATGGATTTTGTGATTATTGATTTATCGTTAGAGATTAATAGAGGTAGTGTATACTATTTATTAGAAGTAGATAAGTTTGTAGGTTTATTGTATTTTTAAGGTTAATTTTAAAATTATTATTCTAATTGATGAATTTTGTTATAGATGCAGATTGGTTTTAGGACAACGACATTGATTAATTTTTGTTGCAAACAACTATTGTTATTGGTGGTAAAATAGAGGTTGGAATTTAATGTGAAGAAAACACTACATCTAAAAATTAAGTTATAATTGTTTCATAAAAATGAAAATACCAAAAATGATGCAAAAAATCTTCATCTATCTTATCAACGAAAAAAGCAGATAAAACCAACCTTCCTTGTCTTAAGATCGGACCAGAACAGTAAATTTCGTCGGTAGTGATAGTCCAGGCCAGCAGCCGCAGAGGCATTGGCTAGCGGAGCAGGCGCTCGGCCCAGTAGGTCTAGTCGTAGGGCTCCGCGCTCGTGCGCCAGCGCCAGCCACGCGCCCTCCGCGCGCGCCGAGCAGCGCCCGCCCGCGCCCTGCGTGTAGCCCGGTGCGCATGCGCAGGAATACGCTGGGGAGGGGCGACTTGTTAATGTATTGGGTTGTTTTTATAGTTTTATCTTATCAATTATTACTTATCCTATCAATTGTTACTACTAGTATGCTATGACATCGAATTTAAAGGTAAATTTTACCAACTGGAAAAATTTAAAATTCAATCCAGATTAGAATTTGCGCATATTCGGAGTAATTCTCTCTCAACTCCGATTGGTATAATTTTTTGTTCTGCGCAGCGTAATGCGTATAATTCAAATCATTCAAATTTCGTTAATAGGTAAATGCTATAATATTGTTTGACTAGTTTAATGCGAGTGACAATTCAAGTGATATGTTTTTGTCAAAAGAGGACAATGAAATACATACATACATACACATAGAGGGTGTACTTTCGTTTTATTAACAATTATAAAAAAAAAAACATCACTAATGGAAATTACAAATTTACTAATCTTGCGAACAAGATACCAATGTTTATTAGGAATCTTACAGTGATAATTAAGCTGTACCTTTACCTGACATTTCATGTCATAACATATACAAAACCACTACTCACATCCCGGAGTATTGATACACAACTGATGGCACGGGCCCCACTCGCGGCACTCATCCCTGTCGACGCACGTGCGGTTGTCAGCCGATAGCGTGAGACCGCCGGCGCACGCGCACGCTCCGCCGTTGGGCGACGCCACGCATTTGTACTCGCACTCCAGCGCCGGGCAGGATAGGGTTGCTGAAAGACGTTATTTGTATCAAATTATTATATTATATCTACAACGATTAGGATTGATTAGTAATTAGTGACGTTAAGATCATTTGACAGAATTATGGCGAAAATATGCTGTGTTGTCATATTAAAAATACCTATTTTAATTTACAAACAATAAGTTGAATGTTGCAGACGTTATGGGTGTTTAGAAAATAATTACTTAATAGTATCACAACGATATTAGCTCCATAGGTTCAATATTTTTGCGTGACAAAATTAATTGGGTAGTCTATGTTTCTTTCAAATCCCATACAATCTGTTCCATCAACTCTTCAACCAACAAAAAAAGATACAACTAGCAGTTCTCAATAACTTACAACAAGCATTTTCCTCATCAGCGTTATCTTCGCAGTCCCGTTTTCCATCGCACAGCTGTGTTCTCGCGATGCACTTGTGTGTGCCTCCCGGTCCTCCCTTTGGGCACAGGTATTTGTTATCAGGGCAGGCGATGGCTGTGCAGTTGTTCTCATCAGAGCCATCTGCGCAGTCCTTGTAGCCATCGCAGTGGTAAGTGGCTGGGATGCAGAGGGCGTTGCTGCAGCGGAACTGACCGATGTGGCACGGTGGGAAGCCTGGAATTGCGATATATGTTAATAAAATTTAGTAAAAATTTGATATAAAGTAAGTGTAATCATAGTAAGTGAAGGACAAATGTGGTCTAAAAGCTACTAGTTACACTACACCCAGAGATTATTAATTATGATAAAATTAATTTGAATATAAATTTTATACACATAAAACTGAAATGTAAGAGTAGGAAAGTTATACAAGTGTCTAATACAGGGCAACAAATAAGGATTGGGGATACAATTTTGACTTGGATTCCTAAAACAATGGTCATCCAGAAAGTGTAGAGCCTTTCGATTTTTACAAAAAAGAAGTTTGCCCGTGGACTCTTATTCTTGGACAAAATTTTTACGCCTTATCAAGTCATACAGTAGTCACGTGCAAAACGTAACAATAAATGCTTCTCAATTCAGTAATGATGACAAAAAAATGTAATCTGAAGTTAACTATCGTTTAAATTAAAATCACATTAGGAGATCAACAATATTACTAATTACTTAACTTGCTTTTCGTAATTGATGTGTAGTAGTTGCTTTGCCACGAAACACGATGACCGTTTTTATGAAACGCATCATTACGTATAATATCCCGAAAACATTTTTAAGTTTTCTATCTCCACCGACGTTTTGTACAAAGGTAAGTTTTATCACTTTTCTTACAAATAGTAAATAATTGCCCACAATTATTGTTATCGTGTTTTAACGAATAGAGTAAATCATCAATATACACGGCTACAAACTATCATGTTCATTTACAAAATTCTGTAATTCAACAAGGATTTATTGTTGAGCGCTTCAATCCAACTTTTATAAAAATTCAATTATTTTTTTCGGAGGTTTTAAAAATACTTGGCAGTTTTATAATATATCGGTAGATTGTACGTAGATTAATTGGGCTGTGTAGAATGAGCATTAATAAAACAATAAAATTTTACATCGTAGTAAAAGAACAACAGTATCAAAAATCAGAAATTGATAACGTGAAATAAAAAAAAATAAATGAATAATCGGAATAATATAATCATATCGTTTTCCAAAATATTAATTAAGATAGTTGAAAAAAAAATGCTAAAAGCGACATTTGTTACAATATCTAAAAAGATTTATATTTGCTGTAATAATCCGCAAGAGCATGCCAGATAGATACAGAATTATTCGGACCTAATTATATATTTTATTTATGTATTTTTATTTTGTTTTGTACATATTAGAAAACGACCATATACAGAATAAATTTTATATTATATCTGATTGATAAGGTTTTGCTCGTCTCAACATGATGCTGCCTCAAAACGCCAAAAAAGTGACGCAAGCATGTCCACCCAGAACTCTAACAGAAGAAGAAGTATATACAATAAATTCTTTGTGCTTATGCTTTCAGTCTTTTCCTGTAGTCACGGTGAGAGAAGGGAAATTGCGAGGGACAACGAACAACTTGCTCGACGGTTCTAACTACTACAGTTTTAAAGGTATCCCATATGCTCAACCCCCTAAAGGAAAACTACGATTTAAGGTGAGATGCTTATTAAGTCAAAAATGATATTTGCATTATTTCTTCTCACTCTTACCAAACTGTATAAAAACAGGGAATGTCTAAACAAATGAATTCCGAGAACAACGTAATCAAAAGTCCAAAGTTGATACCGTTTGTATGAAGATCATTCAACTAAAATGTATTTTTATGACTCCTTATGAGTTTTTTGAAAAACCTAGTATAGATTTGATGTACTATCTTATAAAGATTTTGTTTTGTTTTCTTTTGAGTTACGGAACCCTAAAAACTAAAAGAAAAGGCGTGACATTCTCTGTTCTGTGTTTGTTACTTTCCTTCATATTTGTTACACAGTTACACTTCAATTAACTTTAATTTTATACTTTAAACTTTAAGGACCCTCTACCAGCAAAACCATGGAATGGAATCCTAGATGCAATCGAGAATGGACCAGTATGTCCACAACAAAGATATTTTAGTCCCAAGACAGAGGGGAATGAAAATTGTCTTTTCCTTAACGTATACACTCGATCACTCCAACCAGATTCAAAACTTCCAGTAATGGTTTATATTCATGGAGGAGCATATGTATCAGGATCTGCAAACACCGACATACGAGGCCCAGAATTCTTCCTACAACATGATGTTATTTTAGTGACAATGAATTACAGATTGGAAGCATTTGGTTTTTTATGTCTCGACATTCCAGAAGTGCCCGGTAATGCTGGCCTAAAAGACCAGGTAACAGCTTTGCATTGGGTTAAAAATAATATTACCAAGTTTGGTGGTGATTCTGATAATATAACCGTTTTCGGAGACAGTGCGGGCGGTGTGTCAGTGATGTATCACATGATATCTCCTATGTCCACCGGACTGTTTCATAAAGCCATATCACAAAGCGGAACAATATTAACAGATTGGACATTACAAAGGAACGCAAAGGATAGAGCTTTCCGAGTTGGAAAATATTTAGGAAAAGATATTAAAGATCCTCACGAACTTCTAGATTTCTTGCAGAGTGTACCGTTTCATAAATTAATTGCAATTACTAGGAAAGTACAATCAGAGTCAGAAATCAAACGAGGAATATCGGTCCTTTTTGCTCCCGTCGTTGAAAAGGAATTCTCTAGTTCTGATGCATTCCTCACTAAAGACCCTTTAGATTTGTTACTATCTGGTAAAATCCAGAAAATTCCATATATGGTTGGTTATACTTCATCAGAGGGAATGCTTTTTGTTAAAGATAATTTTAATTTACTAGAAATTTGGAACAAGCGTCCCTCATATCTAGTAGAATCGCAATTAGTTGAAAGAGTATCTGAGGAAAAGCTTGAAGAATTCGGTCGTCGTATAAAGCAATATTACTTTAATGGCAAAGAAATGACAGCAGATGATATCGAGGCAATGTCCGATTTGTTGGGTGACAAATATTTCATATACGACTTGCATAGATTTGTTAGTTTTTATGCTGAAATATCTGAACCGATTTACATGTATAGATGGAACTTGGTGACTGATTTGAATTTCGTCAAAACAATTTTGGGATTTAATAAATACAGAGGTGCTTGTCACGGTGACGACGTGTTCTACTTGTTTAAGAGCAAAATGAACAATGATAAATACGAGGAACAGCAGAAATTAAGGGATTACGTTTACATGTTTACTAAATTTTGGACCGATTTTGCGAAAACTGGGTAAATATTTTATTTTTATTTCATTATATTTTTAAGTGTAAAGCAGGATTCAAAATCCATTTACACTACAAGAAAAATTATCTAGAAAACGAACGTCATAATTATAAATCATATAAATAATTGGTGATTAAAACGATTTTATTTATACTTTATTTTTTCCAGAAATCCCACTCCAGATAATAGATGGAGTTTTAAATGGAACCCGTACACAAAATCAAACAGACAATATCTACGTATAGATGAAACGTTGTCTATGGGAAAAGACGATGAGAAAGATCGCTTTGATTTCTGGAATAAATTGTTTACTGAGGCCGGGATACCTGCTATTCGAAAATAAAGTCATTAATTTGTAAGCAACGGAAATTCATTATTATTTATTAAACATGTTAATTATTATATTGTTGTTGAAAGCTGTGATGTTTCGAAAATAAATTATGTCTCTTTAAACAAGATGAACGCAATTGCTTTAAGTACAAATAGGTGTATTTTTTAATGACCCCGATGATTCAAGAATAAAGAAAATACTTCTATATAACATTGATACGTCCAAGGTATTTCAGGTAACTGTAAAAACTAGGTACTGTATATTTCCTTATCAAAAAAGTCATTTAAAGGAGCAATTTAGTAGTCCATTAAGGTCGTGCGGATGACCATTTTTAGAATTCGGGCCAGTCAAACTTAGCGACTTTTTTTAGAGATCAAGGTAAAATTTCACCTTTAATCCTTATTTAGTGCCCTGAAACATACTATCAATAAATAGATACGCTAAGAGAAAGATCGGGTATCACCATTTAGGTGGTGCGTAGCATAGCCAGGGAAAACACATTCACATGACGTTATTTTATATAACCTTAGTATACTTTAGCAATCAATACTCACTGCATACCCACTGCAGTAAGAGCCGAGATGGCCTAGTGGTGCGAACACAAGGATCTTAACCAAAGGTCACGGATTCCAACCCTGGCTAGCACCGCTGGATATTCAAGTGCTAATTTTGTGTTTAAATTCATCTCGAGCTCGGCGGTGAAGGAAAACATCGTGAGGAAACCTGCATGTG
>DVVJ01001924.1:0-10478 GCA_018234505.1 Junonia neildi neildi
CGAACGATGAACTGTTTCCGAAATATTAAGCTTTGAAGTGTCAATTTTTCTTAGAGTCAAGTGTCCCCCCCGTCTATCCACTAAACTGGTGCTTCTAAAATATGAAAGAATTAATGATAGTAGTACATATAATGAATTTGAAAGGAAAATTATCACGACTATGTGGGCTTTTATGATTATCGAGTTATATAATATAGATGGTCAAAGTAAAAATAAATATTTCACCAATAATATAAGACCCAATAACCAATACTGACCGGTATAGATCCCCTAGAAAATGACGAAATGGGAAAAAAAATATAGTAGAATGAAACCCATTAGAAATGGTAGATAATATAAAAATAAATTGCAGGCGATTTGAGTAGAATTTATTTTCCTCTCATATTTTTCATATTCTCTACCGTTTGTAATATGTTTCATTCTACTATATTTTTTTTTAATTCAAACCCTATTTGGTCTAATACCCAGCGGCTTAAAATTTCAGTATTGGCAATTTCGTCATTCATTAAAAGGATTTTCCCTTCATTAGAATATCGAACTATTTCAAGTAGCCTACAGGTTTTGGGTTCGTTTAAAATAAGGCAGAACAATCTAAAATACGATAATTATTCAGTTAGGTATGACTAGAACGAGAAAGGACTAATATTCTTTAAATTCTGTTTAAACACAGAATCCGTAAGTTTAGAATGGCAAATTGTGTAAAATTATAGGGAATACGTTCCAATACAATATTTTTATTGTTGAAACGTATCCCCTATAATCTCATACAAATTGCCGTACCCCGCGAATAAGGAGCTTTTACTGTATCTAACATAAAAAATAAAACCAACAATCACATAGGTATTATTTAATTTATTCAAATAGACATTTATATTAATTATATATTAAAAGTATGTAGAGGTTCCAAATTTTTAATTTTTGGTAAGTATCTATAACACTGACTGATTATCCACTTAATAATTTTAAGCCTAAAGATACAAACATCGGTACATTTTGTTCCAAACATTTAGGTACACAGTAAATATCACTACAAAATTGAACAAGTTAGAAATAGTATAGATTTATCAAAGACTTACTATTAAAATGTGGTTTAAACATTATATCGGCAGTGATAAAACAAGCCAAACACGCATACGTACCAGAATACCACCGAACGTTTCGAGATGCTATTTTAAGTTTTAAAAGTGTAGCGATCACCGAATAATCCATTGATTTAGATAAATTACTAAATTTTAACAATATGATCATAGAGATTATACCATTCAAAACTCCGAACTACAATTACTCGTAATCTCACAATGTGAGCACACATCACTCTCTGATTCTAGAGTTACCAGACACAATTAAATCTTAAAGTTAATTACAAAATTAATAAATATATTATAAATAATTTTATATGACCTATTTATACAAAATCTGTAAAGTAGAAATGATATTGCGCATGACGCGTTCGTTAACTCCATTCGAATAGGTAAGTTTCTACCTACATTATAAAATAAGTCAGCCTATAAAAATAGATTGCACGTAAAGTTCATTACGAAAATATTTGCAGTGAGATTTAACGCAAAGGAATCTAAGATCGTGTTATGACACAAATTGACCAAACGAACGTTTCAAATAATATGCTTAGTTCTCTCAAGCTTCACAGATAGTCAACTTATTTTAACATCTAAAGAGTCGTTTATGTCTAGAATAATAAATATTCCAAAACGCTAAATACAATATACGTTATACTTAAGAAGAGTGCGAAATAGTGATAAATGTTTTGGATCTTCGTGGCCCCTTGCAATAAAATCAAATACCCAACGTATCAAGCAGTTTACTGCCAATAATTCATTCTGGTGTTTCTGTAACTTTAAGTACATTTAATAAGATATTCATTTCGACACGTCAACTATATAATATTCGTATGTAATATAACCCTACATGTCTATATCAAATAATTACGTAGCTCTAATAAATCTTCTGATACTTTCATATAGTAATATTAACTCTAACTTTTAAAAATATCCTAAGCTTCTCAAATATTGAAATCGTGGTAAACTATTAGTTTTACACTATTTGTATTATTTCAGATATCAAATTAAGGCGCCCATAATAATCTATTGCTTTCGTCTTGTTTCGTGAACCCATTGACGAACGAATCAGTGTAAAATATTGTCGAATTTTAAAAAAGTCTTAAACTCTAAAACCATGGCACTCAAATTACGTCTAACAAAGGAGGGAACTCTTCACAACTGGTTATTAATTTATTTAAAATTTGAATGTGAGCAATAGGTTAATACGTATTTGTTAAATTTTTGAACCTTTGGACTCAGTCTTCCACAAAATTATTGTAATGCAAAACTATTGTATTGTGGAATGTGATAAAGAAGAAAAAAACATTCATGTAATAACTGGGACTTAAATAATAATACATCCAGTCATGATTCCTGCACCGATATATTTTTATCTGCGACTCATTCCGGGAAAGCAATTAGGTATTTATGCTGTTCTACTGCATAAAATTAAAGTCATTTCAATATTAATTCCTATCTTTACCTACCAACTATGAATATGGAATTATCTATCAAACATGAAATTGGCATACCCGACCTACGTTTAAAATTGCTGTCCCGGATCAGGACGAAATCGATAGTTTACTCCCCAGTTCGACTTGGGGCGTACGAAATGTTGGACTTTGCTTCTTAGCGTCCCGCAGTCGACATCGTTCACTCCAATCGCGCTTTGTAGCTGGTCTTCCAAATCTCAGCGAGGGTGACCGCTGAATGGAAACGATGAAAGATGCAAAGCGGAAGAGTGAAACGTTGGACGAGGGACCAGGCAACGAAACCATAGAAATCCAGTTGAACCTGAAATATTTCAAATTATTTATATCAGAATATATAAAAATTAAAAATACAAATATCGACACTTTTATTTATTTATTTATGCTCGAAGTCATGATCATATCAGCGATACTTGTACAATGTTAATAGCTCCAAAATTATTTCATTCGAATTCAAATATTTACCGGATTAGCGAGGACTTTCTGAGCTTCAAAGGTGTAGATCAACCACATGGTGACATTGCAAATGAGCAAGAAGGTAACAGCTTGGCGAGCTGGCTTGCTGCGCTCTTGCTCCGGAAGGTGTACACGGCGCCGGGACACATCCGCAATAAATAACAATTGCAGAACGACCTAGAAATTAAACAATTATTTTGTAGCTTATTTAACTTCAGAAAATTGAGGTCTGATTGGTCTGATAGACATTTATTTTATTTGTCTTTGAAGAACTTTAAAATTACGGTTAAGTAAATTATTTCCTTTTATTTGTCACATTTATTTATTACCTGCAGGACGCTCAGGCATCCAGTGATCATGACCAAGAGATTCGGCTCGTGAGTAAAGGCGCCCATGCCGCCAGCGATGACGCTGAACACAGCATACACGAACAATCCAAATGCCGAGACGCGTAGAAGAATATCATTCAGGTCCGATTGCTCTTCTGAACGGAACTTCAGTGATTGCACCCTGCGAAGAGGTTCGGTACAGGAGGAGGGACTTGAGCTCCATTGCATTTTTCTACCACTACTCAGTTTTATAGAAGAACCAATTCGGTAAACAAATATGTTAAAAAAGGAACAAAGAAATTATATTTTAATTGTGATGTGATTTGACACAGTTATTAACAATGAGGATACGTGAATGCACGACAAATGTGCCAGAAGTGTAATTGGAGCGATTCAGTGTAATAACATAAAAGGATGTTGGGAATGTTACGGGAAATAAGGGAGTTAAGAATGGAAGGAAAAAAAAACAAATAATAAATGAACATGTAAAATAAATTAACACAAATGAATAAACTAAATATTATATCGGTTTATACACTTTTAATGAAACAAAACAGACTAAACACTAAAATAAACGCAATGATTTTTTTAGATCAGTAAAATATAGTAACTGTCTACTTGTGTGTAAAATAGGTTAAAATAAAAAATATATTAATGAAATTTTATTTAAAACATATTATTATATTTTCTTACCGAATAAATCCAATTAATATCGCTAGAATGGATAGCACCATCAGCGCGCAATGGGAAACATCTGCTAAATAAATCGATAGGCGCTTCAACTCTTGATGTCTTATCAGGACGAAGAAGAGAATCAAACAGATGAGAGAAGCAACCAGGAGTAGGAGTCCACAGAAGAGTCCCTTCGAAGCACCAGCGCAGTCGACCCGGTTGCCACGCTGAGCTGCCGCCAACGCCGCTGCCCTGCGGGACAGAACAGCCTCCAGACGTCTTTCCAGATCTTCATCGTTGGCCACGCTGCAACCAAACACGTCCGCACACGTCATTAACGTATGCGATGGTTTTGGTGTTAGTGCTACACTAATCGTGCAATGATTCAGATGGCTATTAAATCAAATGTTGGCAAATGCGTAGACTATATTTATGAAGTCATAATTATTTTATTAGTCGCGAAATCTATTTTATCGACGATCTAGTACTAGGCTCTAATGAAACAAAAATAATAATAATATATAGGAGTAGTAATTACCTGGGATATCGTCCAATATGCTTCCACATAACATAAATTACAGCAGCACCAATCAATGAGTATTCAATGATGAAAGGGTATAGATAAGGAGCTGAATCCGAAACAATAGTCCCCATGATTGGGTTTCGGCCACACACTGTCGTATTATCGATGTTGGCTATCAAAGCAGCAGGATTCAAAGTGTCGAATGATTCAAAAATTTCTGTAGCGTTGTTGGCTATAAACATAAATGAAACATGTTTCATTCAATTCTAAGAAAAATACATTTCAAACAACATAAACAAAATATAACAATTTATAACGTATAAAACTAGCAACAAAACTTTTTATTTGTTTTATAAACGCAACAATGTTTATACGTCGTAAATAGTTAAATTTTATAAAGAAAAAAATTCACCATAACTTGTGCAATCAAACTAAATACTAACATGCGTACACATAATATGAATATAATGAAGAGTTGAATATACAAAAAACAGGTGCACCTAGACCTACTCGAGAAAAAATAAACGCAAATTATAATTTCTATGGCGGGAAACCAAAAAGGAAGATGAAGGACGACACTCCGTCGACAAACCTGGTGAATGTGGTGGTTCATCGACACGATATGTTTCGATACTATTGCCCCATTCGTCTCTATCTGGTGACAATGATCCTGAAGTGCTTGACACCAGCAAGGTAGACATAGAGCTTACGATAGGTTTCATGGTAGAGGAATAAAGCCATTGGAATACTTCCAACATGGCTGTTTGTGATTGTGTCACTTTATCAGCCCCCACAGTTATTGGTGGTACAGTGGAAGTAGTGGTAAATGGGTTATCATTTGGCCATGAGTCTTTGAAGTCTCTATCATAAACTATTCCAGCATCATACCCTAAAGTAGTCTTTATAGAGTCGAATATTTTGGATTTATGATTAGAACCACCACCAACGTTATAATATGATGAAGTAGTAGTCGCTGAAAAGTTATTCCAAGGCTTATTTTAATAACATACATGCAGTAACATGAAGGGTGTTAATTATGTTTGGGGAAAATTTCGCAATATCTAACAAAGACTTTTTAAATTTAGTCAAATACTTACTCGTGGTAGGCGTGGTTGTAGGAGCAGCAGTAGATGTAGATATCGCATTTATAATTTGTTCGCCAGCAGATTTTGCAATAGTAGTAGCAGTTGAAGCTATCGTTGTAGTAGCAGTAGTTACAGCGCCAAATACTTTTCCAGAATGCCTCAAGGTATGTTTCCGGATGACTTCTATAAATAATAATTAAAATATTTGTTAGTACATTATATTATTAAATTTAACCTTTTAATGATAGATGATATTGTAAAAAAAATCTTACTTCCAAGTACACCTTCTCCGGGAACACCCTGAGGATTCTTTACGTGATAATCTGTGATTTCTTTTAATGATTCTAAGACCAAGGTCCGAATCCATACACAGATATTAGTAGCGACGACGTGCATCAAACCGAATCGGGCAATAACTTTGAACCGATGGATGTTTAGCTAAAATATAGTAAAAATGTGTTATTTTCAATTTCTATTTTAAAATGGCCCATCCATTGAACAACTAAAGAAATACTTACTCTTGAATTCATGAATATAAAATACATTTGCATGAAAGTAAACACCATTTGTAGAACTGGATTTACGCCTTTCAAAATCAAATAGCAAGGTGACTCCAATGGCAATTCAAAGAAGGTGCCAAACTCCAGTCCATTATAGATCATTGTTCCAAGACCAAAAGCTGTAACATCAAAATTTAATGATATGATTAATTGTAATTTGCAAATAAATATTGGTAAAACCTTATTTCTTTTTATATATTTTATTGTAACGCATCAATTACCAATAGCGCCGATTCTTAAGAAAAAGCTGCCATGACTATGTTCGTTTTGAGAAGTCTTGCGCCGACGTATGGGTCGAGCCACTGGACCCGCTTCCAACTCCACCACATCTTGTTGCTGTAGGAAAATTTAAATCATATTTTAATTAATTGTATAATTTCGTACTTATCCCAGAATTGCACATAAGTTACTATTACATTAAAGGTATCAATATAGAATTATTATCATTCGGGCAGCAAAAAAAGATAGAAAAAATATTCTTTATCTTAATAAAAACTTGCAGTTAAAAGATAATCCTCTGCAGATGATAGATAATGATTTGCAGGTTCATTAGTTATTTATCAGTGTTTTAGATAGAAAAACAATATTGTTATTATTTCACAATTCATTCAACTGAATTAAACATAACTCGATTTAAAGAATGTAAATAATCTACTAATTGATAAAGCAAAAAAGGTGTAATAGCCGATTAAATAAGCATTGAACACTTTCGCAATCACACACGAAATAACAACAGCACATCCAAAGCTTTCCGTGATAATACAATACGCATATGATAAAGCAGGATCTTCTAGGTATACCTCACCTGTTCTGAGGCATATAATTGCGCCATTTGTATTTGCAATTGTTGTTGTCGTACTTTATCACGCATCTTACGGGGATACACCTCCTGCCCAAATGATATGGAAAAAACAAAAAAGTAGGCGGCATAAACAAAAAGGGGATTCATGCGCCAGATACGTCCTAACGAAGCATTTACAAAATCGAGGTTGAGTGAAAAGCTTACAAATAAATTTGCGAAAGAGTGCTCTATAGGTCACAAAACTTAAAAATCATATAATTAAAAAATTAATAGTGAACAAATACTGTTAACTAACACAGAACAACACAATGGAGTGATAATGTGGTATGATAACTGTGTTATAAACATTTTATTGGATGTGCTGATGATGTTCGATGAGTGATCTATATCAAGACACGCACCTGGAACTGGCTTTGCTTCTTGCTCTCTTTGGCCGCCTTGTCCTTTCCATTGTCTTCCTTCTTATCTTTATCTTTGTTCTTTCCATCCTTCTTGCCATCTTTCTTGCCATCCTTTCCTTCTTTTCCGTCTTTTCCTTCCTTATCTTTGGTCTTCTTTTCTTTTTCCTTCTTCTGCTTCTTTTCTTTAGGCGGGGGTTTTGGCTTCGGAGGACTACCGTTGCAGCATGCACTCTCTAGGATATAAAAAATAATGGAACTGTCTTAGACTCTAGATTAAGGCTGGATAAAGATGAAATTTTTTAATGATGACCGTGAGTAAATAAACATACCTTGAAGCAAGAAGCAGAAGACGTACAGCAAAAACAATATGCTCATGCCATACAGATAGGTGAAAAATCCCTCGTAGTAGTAGAGAGGTAGATTGTGAGTGATTACATCGCTGATGACGTAAGCAATACACACAACTACCAGTAGCTTCGCATAGATGAAACTCGAGATAATGAACAGCGAAGTTCTGTGAAAGAAAAGTTTTCAATGTGAAAAAAATATGGAATGGTTTTTTTTAATCTCAGATTATATGACCGGAATTGACATAAATTTGCAATTAAGGAAATAAGCGCGAAACTGTTTTGAACAACACAGTAATACGCGTTTGATAAAGCTTTTAATTATTATCAAACTTACGTAGAATACTTTTTAAAGTGTACTTTTTAATTAAGTACGTTTTAAATCAACCTAAAACTTAAAAATATTATTATTAATAAATAACTTATAATATTTCTTAACCATCTATTAAATAGTATTATACGCTTAGTGACATTGTAATTAAAATACAATTTTAGAATAAAACTAGATTCACTTACGCCGCAAATAGACGAATTACCATAATTTATTAAATTTAAAAAGTAATCTATAAATTGCTATCACTCACACTACATGGAATATCAATTAACACATATATTGATATTCCATCGGCTATACAAAATTTCTATTTAAGAAAAAAAAAACATATAACATCTATTCACAGAAAAAAAGGAAGAGCTTTTAAAAACAAAGAGCTTAAATTTTATTCACATAATATTAAAGTAAGCTTTAGCCGCTGCATAATTTATAGAATCCAGGTTAAGTAATCATCTACCCGTATTCATTAACCGCCGTGCTGTATTCTGGGTCATGGACAAAAGAAGGTGAAAAGGTAGAGCGTGAAATGAAGAAAAGATCTGAACTTTTGAAAATGCAACAAAAATATTTTTACGTCTTGGAAATGAAATTTAAAAAATATTTAAAATTTAAAAATATGATTGAGCATGACTCAGTTCACTGGTATGATTAAATTATACATCATAAAAGAAAAACTATTTTAATATTAATTGAAATATTTAATAAAAAAAAATAAGAATAAAAATATATCTATATCGTATATTTATGACATACTTCTTCGATGGCTTCGGCTGAACGCACTTGAGTTCCATTTCTTTGTTAGCCGTGTTATGTTTTTCAGCGATTGCTATGTCGCTGCCCTGCTGCCGGTGTTGGCCGACAGGCAGCGTAGCCATGTTGTCTACCGACTCTAGCTCCACCGTAGCCACCTTCACCTCAGCCTCCATGGGCTGGTGCTTATCCTTCCCCATCGCACTCACTTACACGAAGAACACTTCACAATATGTTGGCCATATCACGGGGTACTGGGCTAAGGGAAAGGAACGGGTCAAGAAGGGTTTACGGAGGTTTTCCACAGCAAAACGACTCCGGAAGTTTGAAGGTGCGGCTTTGGTCTGTACCCGCGGCTCGAGTGCGCCGAGAGTTGCGCAGAAATGGATGCTGCGCGTAAGAACTCCCGACTCAGGGCCGACACCGACGCCCCTATATTGTAAATTGTACTAATGGCGCGAGGGATTTGTAGTCCGACGTTAGGGTGGTTATTGGGAGGGTCGCTCAAACAATGCATCGAGTGCCTGCTAAAGGTTTTTGAGAGGAGCGCATTGAGACAAAACCGAAAAGTGCAATGCTGCACAACTGCGTTTTTAAAATTTTGCATTCATTTTCCCGTTATTAACTCTAACTATACTTAAATAATATTTTGATATCGATATTATTTTGATATTAAAATGCTATTGTTATTTATAATCAATACAGGAAATTTATAACAATACACAAATACTGACAGCCCTAATCTGGCGGCACGCGGTCGATAGAGGCGCGTCTCTCCCAGAAGCTTTGGGAAGCTGCGCGACCCACTGACCCGGCCCTAAGTTTGAAAACACCCATCAAAATTACCTTCAGTCCTAAATCAGCGACCGCCAACTGCGGTTGTGCCAGCCCTAGCATCTCATAAAATGTATGCACATGAAGGTTGAATGTCCGACTATTATAAGTCACATAAAGTCGCATAATAGCTGTCTCGAAGGATGAAAGCGACGCGCATGCTCGATCTGGATTGAATAGTGACCGTAACAGGTCGCTGAACTCTATTGCAAGCACAACACTACGTAATACTGTACTCACCCACTTCAAATAATGGAGGTCAAGCGCTAAAAAGGACAACCATTTGCATATAAATGAAATCTCCCTAACAAAAACGTTTACGATATCGATACCTTTAGACCTAATGACAACCAAAGTAGTTAAAGTCATCAGAAGTCATCGATTAAAAGTTGGAAAAAGTTTAATAAATAACAACTATAATATATTATTATTTCATCTTTTTAATATTTTCTGGCTAATTAAATTTTTTACTCTGAATATAAACTAGACTTCACAAATACGACAGTCAAAATATACCACAGCAAAAAGTGTAAGAACAAGATCGCAACAAAATTTCTATACAAAATTCATATAAAAACTCAATACGAATATTTTTCATCGCCGTATGCCAATCGCAATCCACTGCTGGGAGACATAGGCCTCCCCAAGTTCGCGCCAAACATCCCTTTCTTCCGTAACCCTCTTCCAAGCCACTCCGGCAACCTCACGTATGTCGTCAATCCAGCGGACCAAAGAGCGTCCTACACTATGTTTGTCAAGACGCGGTCGCTACTCCAGGACTCGTCGTCTGCTCAAACAGCCATCGGTCCTCCAACAGCAGACGTGGCCGGCCCACTG
>DVVJ01001925.1:0-10477 GCA_018234505.1 Junonia neildi neildi
GAATTACTAAATTTGACCCAAGAATAAATAATAAATAATAAAACAAACGGGGTGAGCTAAATAAAACCGTTTAAAAATTAAATTGCCCTTAACGTTGTTTGTACCAGTTGGAACGAAATTTGATTTAATTTTAATATTACATATTTTGCTCACTACATAAATGAATTTTACAGTCCGACGTTTCGGTTAGGACGCGAAACACTGGTACTATAATTTGATAGACGTTTCAATTTGACTTGTGCTGGAGTTACTGGTGCTACGCTGTTAGTTTTGAACGTGGGCATGCAGTTGACGGTAACAATTAGAAGTCTGGATTCTTGGTTGACGGTAGTTACTATATTTCTTTTAGGATTTTATACATACTCGCTCTATTTGTTCATTCATTTGTAAAAACCTCTTTGTGATTTCTAAACAATCTGATCTCCTGTACCTAGTTTTAATTAAATTTAGTAACAAACATAAACATGATATACTGCTAGGTTTGTTAGTAAATAGGAGTTAGGACTACGACTAACATGCCTTAAAAATATGGATCATAAAAATATTAATTGTATCGTAGCTATAAAACAGGGGCGTGTTTTACTCTGTGGAAGTTATATAAAACTGTTATTTTATAATCGGGTATGCGGCAGGTGAGTACACCCAATTACATTTCGATCAAGCGGTAGAGCGCGCGGCGCGGGCGTGCCTACGGCGGCGCGTGCGGTCGCCCTAACTAGATTATTGGCCGGCGGCAGGCCGAGTACGGCTATAAACTCTAACCACAGTCTATAATACACAGTTTTCTAATTAAATTGTCTCGCAAAAGCTAAATTATTGCAAACAGTATTATTATAGAGTCATAACTCCCAATGCTTCTAGTTGTCGCTAAATACTGTATTTACTATTTGAATAACAAATAACAGATGAAAGTTGCGATAATATTTTGTTTAAATTAGTACAATAAAACAGTAGGTAATAGCAGTAACAGAAATATCGAATAGATTCTACCATAAATCATAAGTTTAATTAGTTTATTTCTGATTTGTATAATTAGAAATTTCTTTATACCTGAAATTAGGTAGTGTAGTTATGACAAAGTAATTAGGGGTAATTTAGTCAACCAATGACAAAACAAAGGAAAACATACTTACAGTCTTACACAGTTCCTTTGGCAATCATAGCTACTATATCCAAACAAAATAAAGCAAAAAAAACATAAACATCCAATAGTATGTTTTTATTGGGATAGATTTGGCATGTATACAATTTACGCTGTGGTTGTAGCGCAGGCCGCCTTGGCGCCGCCACGCAAATAATTCGATACAGATTCATCAGCGTCTTTACGACGTTAGGGACGACCCCTCATGTCATTAAAGAATATTAATTTGAAATAACGACATTTATTTGCCATGGGAAAATAAAAATATCTGTAAAGTAACTACACGTTTAAGTCGTCCACGTTCATCGTATTACCGAAGAGAATCAACAACATGAGCGATCATTCTGAAATGCTATAAACAATGTCGAACTGTCGAATAACAGTAAAAATTGTCATATACACTACCATTACAATTATACAATTCTACCATTTCAATTTACATGGTTAATAAAACATTATGGAGCAATTATTTGTAAATATTTTTATGTAACAATAATAGTTGTTGCAATCATTGCAGTAGTGTTCGTTTCATCACCTACATGTACGTTTTGATTGATTGCAACAAAGGGCACATATTGGCTGGTTCGAAAAAAATGCCCTCAGTAGATGTATTCAGAATATCATGGATTCAGCCGCAAGCGATACCCAACGAGCATTCAGTAAGCAATAAAAACTTATTCGATTTCACCGACTCAAAGCGTCTTTTCATGGCATACGAGCGAGCCGCTGGCCCATTGTGGATGTGAAGGTGCATTACTACGAGCGAGGACGTGAGATCGATTCCACCTCGGGTCTTTTCTTGCTATGAGCCTTACTCTGCACTTCTGCGAAATGCTATTACTGTTATTGCAAAACATATTTTTGATATGATACGAAATTTAAAACGAAGTTATTAATTTCTATAATTGTCATCCAATTTTCAGAAACATTTGAATACTATTTAATTCAGAGGTTTCAAAGGTATCCAAAGGTTGCAAAGAATGAAAAATTTACAAACAATAAATGAAGCCTTAAATGTCCGTTGTCGAACAAAAAAAAACAATAAACTAATGATTTTTGCGCATGCCATCCCAATCCACTATCGACCCGTCGGAAGTCATACCGTGCTTACAAGACATTATCGATCAGAGTGCACGCGCTTTGATATTCATAAACGTACAAGCGTTAAGATCACACGAATAGACGGCAATGGGGCAATTCGAGACAATATTGGCAATCATCGCTGAACATATTCACTGCAAAGAAATACTACAAATCTCGCCTGTTGCAGTCCCGTTTATTTCACAAAAAGTTACAGCAGCGCACCGACGCGGAAATTCCGATAGCGAAACATTGAAATACGATGTTTCTTTGTTACGTTTCGGACGGAAGAAAAAACAAATAACCATGTTTTGAAACTATTCCCCGAATGCTGTTATGCTATAATCACTCAAAAGCTTTACATTACTCACTGTTATTACACGCTTTTGTAGTGAATTTAGAGCAATCATTTTTAATTTAAATATATTAAATACTCGATTTGAAATGTATAAACATTCATAGCAACGTCGTCGTAGCAAAATTTAATAAGTAACTCTGAAGGACTTTTATGACAACTTGAAGGGTTCAGTTAACCTAAATAAACTTAGCATATACAGTTTTTGAAAGGTCACGACCTAAATCCAGCAAAGATTTGTAATTCATTTAATTCTAATGACAACGTTAATATTATCAGTCTTTGTTTTAATAGCGTCTTTGTTATCCAAAAGCCTTGTCCGACTTCAAGTTTTTTTTTTCAAAAATTCATTGTTACATTTGACAGCTAGAGTACATTTAGGACGCTTTCAAATTAGACTTTTCCGACACGACTACCATAACTCTGACACCTAAAGCCTAATTTGAAAGCGTCCTTACCTTATAATGTAAATAAGGTAGGTATTAAAAACATTTGCTTTATGTTGCAAGACGGTTTCTTTACATTTTTGTATCAATGAATCCTTATATTTTTATTTAGAACTATGGTATTTCAATTATAGTTAATACTCATTCGTATTAACACCAAAGAGGTTGGCCTTATTTGCAATCGAAGTCATTTATTTATATTAAAACACGTATGTTTAAACCCTTCGAATATTAAGCACATTCATAAATATAGAAATCCTTTTAAAATCAATGTTAGCCAAGATATGAAAACGAGCAGGATTTAATTAAAAACTGAATCAGACGTGCAAACTCTATTCAGTTACTGAAATTGCATCGGACCATTTGGTGATCTGGTTATTTACTTAGCCCATTTTATAACAAAGCCCTTTGACACTGATACCTCTGGTAACGGCGCGAATTAAACGAGTATCAACTGACAGACGTTGAAAATTAAATTCTGGCAATCGTATTATAATTCAGACATTGCTTTTACTTATTAATTCGAATATAAATTACTTGATTTCCACATATCAACGCGTTTTTCAATCAACTTTTCTAATACTAAAATGATAAATATATTGTTGAACAATTCTTGTTTTTAGAATTTTGAATCGTAAAAAAATTAAAAAAAAAACTGACTGCACAAGTACTTTTTTAAAATTAAACAAAATCTGTATAGGTATACGATTGATTAAAATCGGCAGACTAAATAAAGATATTGCTATTGCTGCTATAAAATGATACAAGTCATGACCAATCATATAATTTAATAGCTATCGTAAAGACATAAGATCATCTTTGATACCGACATCATAAAGAATATTAGCCTCTTAGTCGGAGTTATTTAAGAGTTTTAGCATTTCATTCTTAACAAACACGTATAATAAGTCATTTTAGTAAAGTAAAGGGACGTGCTAACTGTTTTACTTATGAAATATTCAGATCTCTGGGGTGACTTTACCTAAGCTTCCGTGTAATGCAAAACACGAAAGTTTTATCCTAAATGAAGCAAGCTCCCCTATGAGCCTGAGGACACGCCCCGGTAAAAACAAACTTTCTTTTTAAAGTTTAAAAAGCCTGGACGAGATGTTTGTAGTTCACCTTTTTTGAAGTTTCTTTAAGAATCGTAAATGTATTTTTTTTTTGTAATTAGTTTATATAACATAATGATGTTTTTGCTCTTATGGAAACAGGGCTTATTACTTCATTGTATATTTTTCATTCCTTTTATAAACTGGTTAGAAAGTCTAATCTTTGATTGATCTTAAAAACTGGAACTCTTTCCTTTAACAAGAATGTTGCAATAGAGTTAATATTAGTCGACAACCAGGTAACACTTATTACATTTTATACAGTACCTACATACATACAACAACACATTTTGAAATAACATATTTTACATCAATTAAGTACTTCTACTTTGATAATAGTCTTTTTTATATACTTTTACTTTTAAAGATGTTTAATAGACTTATATTTTATTATGAGAAAATAACCTATTGCACTATAGTATAATACAGTTTTTATTTCCGTTGGACCATACCTTTATGTAACAACACGAAATGTTTCCCAAACATTACCTTCTCTAATACATTTCTACTTAAAGCGTAGACTTTTTTAAATGAAAACGTTAATGAATCCTGTGATTTCTAAAGAGACAAAAATGTATTCAGCAGGATATTATTATGAGGACTAAGTAAACAGGACTGCGACGGTTGGATTAGGCTTCGTCGCACGCCGAGTCCTGTAAATTACATTTTCTCCTGGCTTCCTGGTTTTGTGTAGTCAGGTAGTCTGCATATTACAGTTAACTACCTCGAGATAACATGTATCAAGTACTTAATGGAAACGAGCCTCGCTACGGTTAGTGGTGAGAATGAATATGCATAATACAGTGTGTGGTTACCGTCGTTTCCCCCTTGACCGTCGATAGTAAAAGTGACCACAAAATGAACGATATTACCGTTTAGTGTTACATTATTAGGTTTAGCTTTTATTGGACGTAGTTACCAAAGTTTATACGTATTGTTTTAATTAATAAGTTTGATATGTAGGTATGTTGAATTTTATATGTAACTAAATTTTAATTTTCATAATCATTTTAGGTTAGTTAACTTTATAATAATAATGCTCTTTATTCTTTGATGATCTTTAATATGTAATCCTTACTAGTATATATTATTATTTTGTTATGATAAGGAAACACATGCGACTGAGAAAAGGAAGCTTCGCTCAGAAATATGCGACGAACACACAAAGGTAACATGATCTGTATTACCTAATATAATTATGTGGTCATCCCACAATCTACCTTTGAACGAACTTTTAGAGCTATCTTTGTAATCACTGCTTTCGTTCATTCAATGAAACCTATCGAACCGGCAAATGGAGCGACTAACAAAAACGTTCAAATAAAACGAACACAATTGCCTATTAAGTCAGAACTTTTTTCAATGAAGCAAACGCTTTAGAGAATGCAAACAACAACGAAACAAACAGCCGGGATGAGCAACTATTACATCAATATAACCCAGTTTTGTGTAATGAACGAGGTTAAATTGCTAGCAGGTTTATTTTAAGCCATTTATTGACTACGCGTTCTCGTGTACGCGTCGTAAGGCACGCGTTCATTAAAATATACTGCTGTACCTGTAGTCCTGGAGCACATGTCATCATTTAAGCCTCGCATTCACTCTCGTCGCAGTACTTATAAGTTTTTCAAATATTGTACGCGTAAATGTTTTCAACATTACATACTATACGTACTTAAGAACGCCCAGTCCGAACGTGACTTTACAATCAAGTTTTAAAAATTCGCAACCCGTCAGTCAGCATCTGTGCAGTTCACCTGAAGGTTTCGCGAACGAATTCAATTTTAACATTTTTTCCAACAGTTTTACGGCTATTTGAAAATTATACAACATACCTTTTTGACGTGAGGCTGGAAACGGCGGGTGATCTGGAACAGAACAATGCATCATAAGCATTCATATGTGGAAAGAAATTTTACTGCTTCGTGCTTCGGAAAAATGGAAGTTCTTTCAATTTATTTACTACACAAAATTACAAGTCTTAAATCATTTTTTACTATAAATACTATGATCTTCAACGTTTCATTTTAAAAAATCTTACGTGATAGCAAAAATTTTAATTTCAGGCAAAATCTTTTTATTACCTCGTCATAAAAATATAATATATATTTTTTTTCGTTTTATGATTTTGTAACTTCACGCACATTCTCGACACAATGCAGGGTGCAGAGACCCAAGTCATAATTAGCAATCGTTGGCCCATCGTATTTCACAAGGGCCCTGGTGGTATCGCTGCAGGCACTCTCCAACACAATAGGCACTCAGCCGCCTTCACTTTTTCGCCTACTGAAGTGTCTTGAGTAAGTAATGTATTTACATGTAGTTTGTAAGCCTCTATACAACACTTCCGGTCTCCGAACGTACATTGTATCGCGCGTGTTCAAGGGCGGCGGATTTGTCGGATCACTCCATCACAAACTGTCGGCGGCGCTCGGGGTACGAATGTTTCGGATTAAAACTTTTTTTATCTTAACTCTATAGGTTTGTAGGTGTAATATAAATCAAAATATTTGACACTTTAATTAACTTTTGAAGGATTATTAAAGCGTCGAAACAGATTTTTTTAATCCTAAAAAAAATAATTTTGATGAATTTTTATATACCTACATAAGTAATAATCTCAGATAAAGGCACTTTTTGATTGTTTAACATATACATTTTTAGAAAAAAAAAACAGTAGGTATAATACGACGTATATAACAATACACAAATCATAGGAATGGAAAAGTAGAAAAACATATTCCAAAAGACGACAACGGTAATATTTAAGGTAAAACCATCAGGCTCAGATATCGCTATATACGATGAATGCATAGAAGATATTACACGAAAAATCGTTTATCAGTTAGTAAATGTTTGTTTTACTATCAATAATATCGGGGAATAGTCTTTATGGTTCTGTCACATCAATAAACCTCCCCGGCTATTAAGCTGCGGCAGTCATATAACCTATACAAAATATCGCAAGGGAGGCTGGGAACGTCGACCTCATCAATATCTGTCAATGGTCACAAGTAGCCAAATAAAATTACCATGAATGGGATACCCTGCGTGTATTACATAAAGGTTTCTGTTTACTTTCTCCCGTTGTGTAAGATGACCTAATTCCTATTACTTAACGATTAAAGTAAAGTAATTCGTAAATTAAAAATCAATTTCTTCTAATGTTTCGTTTATTTTGTCATGAACTAACTAAAAGCAAAAATATTTTTATGGTGACGAACTGTTCATTAATGGGGTCTTTATGGGTACATGAGTTGTGAGAAACATAACTAAACTTATACGCGTCGTTGCTCTAAATTGATTTTAATAAGAAACTGCATTGACATCAACCTCTTAAAACAACCAATACACTTAAATAACACTTTGCACTACCTCAGTGACTCATTTTATTTATCTTCTCCAGTATTTCTAGAACGAACAAAACAATAATCCGGCATACGCGATCCCATTGCCACCGGCTCTACAATCGTGTCAAGGGTGATAAGCGAAAAATTCCCTCTGAAAACCGAGAAAGCGCCATTTCTCTCGCGCCTACATAAATGTAACTCGTTACATCTTTAAGCCGTAACTTAGCGTCTAGTGAGAATTACAACAAAACTAAGCCGACTATTTAAGTAAACAGTTTTTTTTCTGCATTTCATTAAATTGTAAGTTAGAGGGTTGTAATAAAAATTAACATGCTTAGTCATGACAAAATGTAATTATCTGAATTCATCAAATAATTTTAGACATCTATGGCTAATAAACATCTTATCGAAACAAATCTAATGAGGACAATCCCGGAAAAGCTATTTATTTTAATTGAGTAGTTTTTATAGCCACTTTCTGGATCTCACCGTCCAAACCTGGATATAAGATTTTGCCTGTGAAGATAATCCAATGTAACTCAAATTCGATGGGTCCAACATTAAGTCTTAAATACCATCTAGAACAAGTCCTAAATAGAGGCTTCATTATTCAGGATTTGCCAATTGTACTATCTAATGGCAAAAAAGAAGTTCCGTCTTTATAAGAATACCATATATTCGCACAAGAACGTAATGTTAAGGAAAGTTAAAGTTATCTATATTGGCGCTCTCTCTTGGCCTTACCACAGGGGTTACACTGAAATTAATCATAAGTAGACATTTATAAATAATTCATTATCCAATGGCATGGAGCCAGCGATCATGGCTGCGCGGCGGTGTCCGCAGCACATGCCCGCCATATCTCCCGCTTCATACGTGCCGCTTAATTACGAAAACAGCTCATGGGTTAAAAATAAATTGGTATAATTTGATTTTTATAGCTATAAGGCGGTGATAGATCGACCAGTAATGAGATCGTGCCCGCAGAAAATTTGCAATTATAATATCATTAGCGAATATTATTTTCGACTGAGTTGTGTGAGTGTGTATGTGTCTATCGTTGTTTTTCTTACTTTCACTTTTTAGAATTACATTACAAGTTCTTACTTATTACATTTTTCGAGTCCTAACAACTTGCACCTTGCTATAAAATAATACTTAAGAATTTGGTATTAGGTAAGAATTAATTCAATTCTACCTATAACGCATTATTATTGTGTTACGTAGTTATAAAAGATACGTTGCATTTTAACTGAAACTGAAAAAGAATATGAATCCATGCACTAGTTTTTTTGCGTGGGTTAAAAAAGAATTTAGGTAGGTGTGTATCTATGACTTAATCCAGGATATAAAATATCCCCTAATCCGTTGAGCCTTTACAGCTTGAATGAATGACAAACATACGTTTTTTCACAAAAATTCGTCGCATAAAAGAAAAGTTTTTTAGTAACAGAAAGGAATATTTAAAAATATAAATCTAAACCATTAATCAATAATAATTTATTAATTTAAATGAAAAGAGCGTATAAAAATTAGCATAAACAAAACGCGAACGATTACAAGAGCGGAAATAAAACGTTACCTCGGTCATTAGTTCCATGTGTTATGAATTATACAAGATCGGGTAATGTAATGTAACAGCACGTGGTTGCGGGGGTCGGTCGTTGACCCGCGGTTTCAGGGTACCGTTAAAATTTTGCGAACTACTTTATTCACAAGAATATATGGTAAGCACGAATTTAATCACTATTTTTTAACATGTATTTTATTTTTTAACAGCTGTCTTGACTGCCCTATTTTTTTTGTTAATTTTTTTATATACTTATTCATAAAATTTATGGTTAACCAGCCGTGCTATTAATTAAGGTGTAGGTTAATAGATATTCTGATAGCATTAACTTTTAAATGATGGCAAGTAGACACAGAAAGATAAAACATATATGTAATAGGTACATATCTGACATTTAATTTTCGTTTTCTGTAACAAAGATGTTAACAATTGCAGGAGGGAAGGTCCTTAATATTTAATATTACCACTTATAAGGTTTCTTTCATACGTATATGAATAATGCATATGTATTATCTTTATCTAGATATAAATCAATTGTTTTAATCAATTGTAGATTTCTCAAATTCCTAAATTTAACACGAAAACTCTGTCCTGATTTCCTTAATATTCACGAGATATATGTATATCTAAGATAACATGGATCATGGTGAAATCTAAAACAAGATATAGAAACGCATAATGTCAATATCAATATTGAATATATCGACTTTCATTCGGCTGCCGCTACTCAATGCCACCGATGATAAATATTTCATTCGATACACTCGTAAATCCTCTATCTATTGTGTATTGACAAGCTTTTATTTGCTATTTCTATAACTTGCATTTGTTTTTTTTACAATAACAAACACAAAAGCGATATCTGTATTTATGTGCGTATGTGTAGACTTAAAATACGTTAACTGTTTCGTACGCAGGATCTGAATTTTCGAACTTAAATTCAGTTTGTCTCGTACTATTTTAGGGTGCGGACATTTTGCGGACTTGTACGCATCAAATATGAATAGAACGAGGTGAGAACCAGATACGGACGAAGGGGATCCGTAGTTCCTGATTATCCTCATTTTAAATTCGCGTCACGTCTACCGTCTTCCAACTAAGCGAAGATATCGCCAGGAAAGGAAAAGTGCAGGAAAACCCACCTTTATATTTATACGTTTGTACTATTAGATTAGGCAACTTTTGTACGGACAAAAATGTAGAATTATATAAAAATCAATACAACGAAAAATTTTCTACGACGCGACGTTGTAGACATACTATTGCATCAATAAAAAAGTTTGTATGAAATAGGTATTGTCATCTCAAACCATGAAAACAAATAGAAAAAATAGATCATTAAACATAACGAAGGCACTTATAATATAAGCTTTTACCGTAGTGACTTGATAGAAAAAGAAATATTTATTGAAATTATCGTAAC